>CAUYQG010096867.1:0-37438 GCA_963574415.1 Tarsius wallacei
TGAGACCTCATCTCTACAATAAATCAAAAATTAGCCGGGCGTGGTAGCGTGCGCCTGTAGTTCCAGCTACTTGGAAGGCTGAGGCGGAAGGATCGCCGGAGCCCAGCAGGTCGAGGCTGCAGTGGTTGGGAGTGGCCACTGCACTCCAGTCTGGGTGACAGAGTGAGACTCCAACTCAAAAAAAAAAGAAAAGAAAAAAAAGACTCTTTTCATGGCCTAGTCATTCCAACATTATCTAGCCTTGCTAATGTATCCTACCTAATCTCTCTCTCTTCCTTCTTTGGCTTATTTTGTTTCATCAATGACCTTTTTTGATGTCTTAAACATTCAACAAAGGTTCTCATCTCATGGCGTTTGTACTTATTGTTCTTTCTTTGTTGAATGTTCTTCCCCCATGGCAGGCTACTCATCATTTAGGTCTCAATTCATGTCTCCTCTTTATGGAGAGTTTCCCTGATAGTCTCACTTAAAACAAGTTCCGTTACAGTTACTTATTGTCAAAATTACACTATTTTATCTTCTTCATAGCACTTAGTACTTTTTCTTATTTATTGGTCTATTTGCTTATATATTGTCTGGTTCTTGCCACTGTAATATAATCCTGAGGATAGAGATTATGCTTATCTTATTAAATGTTGGTTCCACACTTTTAGAATATTTTTAACATACCATATGATAATAAACAGGGGTGCCAAAAAATATTTACATATTAAGTATTACATTTGATCAAAAGATGGTATTAGTTAAATGAATGCTAACATCACCATGTGACAGGCAGAACAGTCAAAGAAAATGGTGGAAGCATGGTTGAACTAACTTCATACTACACATGGCTACCATAATTTAATTCAACTTTGAAAAGTAATACAAAGATAAAAATCACTTAAAATGTGTATACTTTTTTTGGCACCCCCTGTATATTAATAAATATTTATTAATTAACTGTTATTATATATGAGCATTAAGGAAACAGAAAACAAGCAAAAACAGTTGATCTGAATAGGCCCTGGATATTCCTCAAAAAAATGTAAAACTTTTTGGTTTAGAAAGGAAACTCGTAGGACCACTCCTTCGGGTCCCCTCCCACTGTGGGAGCTTTTCTGTGCTCTCAGTAAATCTTGCTTTCCCACCTTCCATAGGAAAAAAAAAGAAAGAAAGGAAACTCGTAGTATATAGGAAGAAACTAAGTATACATAAGGCTCCTTCACATTGTCTTCTTTTTCTCTTTGACAAGGGTTTATAAAGATATTTACATGAGTGAGAACGGCATAGATAAATTGATAGATTGATCCAAAGATAGATATAACCTAGTAATTACCCAGGAGTATCAGTATGTACACATATACAACTGCTTCTAAATGAGGATATTTAAAAAAATTTATCTTAAAGACGTGGGGTACAATTCAGGGTTAGGTATACAAATGATCATTGTACAGGTAAAGTTGGGACCTCACTTTGGTCCCCACGCTACCTGATTTGAGATCAGGTACCCTTATTGATGAAGTGTGCCCCCTGCTCCCACCCATGGCAGTTTCCACTACTGCTAACCCCCTTCTTATACTATTATGGTAATTGTTCAGGATCTGCTTATGAGTGAGAACACGTGGTACTCACTTCTTTGTTTCTGTGATAGTTCACTGAGTATTACAGACTCTAAATCCATCCAAGTTGCTGTGAAGTTCATAATTTTTTTCCTTCTTTATGGCTGCATAATATCCCATCGTGTGTATGTGCCACATTTTTTTAACCCAGTCTACTTTCGATGGGCAGCAAGGTTGGTTCCATGTTTTTGCTATTGTAAATAGTGCTGCAATAGACCTGCGTGCTCAGGTGTCTTTTATGTAGAATGATTTGAGTTCCCCTGGGTATATTCCCCGAAGGGGGATTGCTGGGTCATATGGGAAGTCAATTTTTAGATCTCTCAGGTATTGCCACACTGTTTTCCACAGAGGTTGTATTAGTTTGCCAACTGTATATCTGACCAAGGTCTAACATCTAGGATCTGCAAAGAACTCAGACCTGCTGAAAAGAAAAAAACAAGGAGCCCTATTAAAAAGTGGGTAAAAGATATGAATAGACACTTCTCTAAAGAAGACATACGAGCAGCCAACAGATACATGAAAAATGCTCAGTCTCACTAATCATCAAAGAAATGCAAATGAAAACTACACTGAGATACCACCTAACTCCAGTCAGGATGGCCATCATAAATAACTCAAAAAACAACAGATGCTGGAAAGGATGCAGGGTAAAGGGAACACTTCTACACTGCTGGTGGGAGTGTGAAGTAGTACAACCTTTGAGGTGATCTTTTAAGGAGCTAATGCAAGTCACCGGATCTGCTTGTGCGGGGTATTTGTCAGGTTTGTCTGACTGTGTTGAAATATAAATCAACATGAAAGAATCAATTAAACAACAAATAGTTCATTACTTGTTGAACTATTATGCAATCATCAAAAAGAATCATATTTCAAAAAAATCTAATGATTTGACATTTTTTACAATATAACCTTAGGTTTTAAAAAAGTAGAAATGCTTTTCAAATATAATTCTAATTTTATAAAATGTGTGACACATTATCTTCATTATGCTAATAGCCTACATGCCCAATCTGTGGCCAGGTAAAAACAAACAAATGAATAAACTTACTTTTAGGCAAGTGCATGCTCAGGTCTTAGGGGAGAATACAAATTCTCTATTTTGTTTCCTGTTAAGTATACCTTTCAAATTATATTGAGTATACCTTAGAGGGTACTTTATCAGGCATTTCCTTCACATGTAAGAATACTTTAGACTTTTAATCTCTTTCTCACTGGAGGCCCTGCTCCATCATGGGAAAATAATATTTGACTCTTGTGTTTTTAGATACTATGCCTGACTCACCTTGAAGGATAGCACTTCATTGCTTGTGATAGTTTTAGAATTTATAGCCTTTTTTTTTTTTTTTTTTAGAATAAATTAGACAAACAAGCACCTTCTTCCTGGGTTTGGGGATTATAGGTGACTTTAATTTTTTTTTAGTTTTATTTTTCATTTTCAGGATTTCCTAAAACGAACATATTTTATAACCATAAAGGGATATTTTTCTTTAAAGGATTTCACATGGAAGTGAATAAATCTTCAAACTGAAACATACTGATAGCATCAGTTCGCTATCTACCTCAGCTTATACCTAACTGTATTAGTACTATTACAGATACAGAATGACTTGGTGACCAGCAATAAGAATGGAAAAGAACTTGATCTAAAATATCCACCAAAAGAAGTTGGCTAAGAGAGTACTCATAATCTCCAAATTAGACATGTGTGAACTCTTTTTCTCTTGATTCACTCCATTTATTATTAACAAACTATATTTAATCAACAAATCTGATCAGGAGGGATATTACTTTGGGGATCAAAGTAAATCCCTTGGCAACAAATCAAACTCCAACCATATGAGGTGACTGAATTTTGGAGAGGTAGACACGTTTTTATACTACTAGTTAATGTTTAGTCTCCTTTTGGGGGGTTGGTGAAAAACTTCTTCTGAGAGCTACTATTTCCTGGACCAAATCTTCTCTAGCAACATCATGAACATTGCTGGCCTGTAGTTCTCAGGGGCAGGTTTTATTGTCATTTTGATACATCAGTTATATGGAATTCAGTAGACTACATTCAATTAATCAATCCTCTTGAGAAGGTAAAGTGTAAAGAAACCATTTGAATTCATATCCTGTAAGGCGTCACACATCATGACTAAGGCTGGACAGACATGTCAGCTTTGCTAATTAAATTGTTGTTGTTTCATCTGCTTTTCAACTGACCTAGCAAATCTGAACTCCAGAAGATGGTAAACTATGATCAACGCTTAGGATTCATCCTTTTTTTCTGTTTTTAGCAAATTCAGAAGGTGTGAATTCATCCCAGTGATGAATGTGTCTTTGTTCTTCCAAAGCATCATCGTACTAAATTGTACAATTTGGCATCTGCTTTGACGACTTCTAGCAAGCAATCATTTTGACAGGAGACCATCTGTGTTAAACAATATGCACAGTGTCTACATGAAACAGAAAGGAAAAGAACAGTGCCTAGGAACAGATAATTGTTTGAAATGACCCTGGAGGTTGGTATTTAGAATCCCGGGGGAAAATATATGGCAAGAGTTGGACATTTGAGACAGATTTCTGTCTCGAATGATTTCAGAGACTAAAACTTTCCCTTGAGGATTGACATGATGAGAAAGAAACATTTACTAAACAGCTACCAGTACTGGGTTAAGAAGCTGGCTCTAGTTCTTTCTCTTGCATTAACTATCTCTATTTCCTGGGATAAACTACTTGACCTCTTGGCAGTCTGCTCTCTTTTTTACATTAACCAGTTGTGTGTTTCCTTGCATAGGTCCTTTGGCACCTGTTTGTCTATCTAATGGGCTTCACCATTTCTGGCAATTGTCTCTCCTTCTCTTCTGTGAATTTCCTAGCTCCACTCCATGCAGTATGTCTACCTCTCACACATCTGGTCAAATTTCTTTGCTCCAATCATATTCTTACCTTTGTGTTTGGAATATGGACCAAGAGATTCCAACTCAGAATAACCTGTCTATTCTCTTGAACTGAGACATAAACTTGCAATCTCTTAGCAGTAGCCATTTCCCATCATGCGTACAAGGAAGCTGAGAAAACTATTTTGCGCAAAACAGAATAATAAAGTAGATAAACAAACAGTAGACAAAGAGAAAAACACAGATGATTCACTTAGAGTCATTTGATCTTAAAGTCTAGCCTTACTTGCCTTTCAGGATTTTAGGAGAAATTGTAATATATTTATTATGCATTACCTTTCCTTAAACTAGTTTGTCCTTTGCAACAAAGGAAAAGCTAACTAATTTAACGTTTTGTTAAAACGTTAGAAATTGTAATATATTTATTATGCATTATCTTTCCTTAAACTAGTTTGTCCTTTGCAACAAAGGAAAAGCTAACTAATTTAACGTTTAAAGTCTTAAAGTCTAGCCTTACTTGCCTTTCAGGATTTTAGGAGAAATTGTAATATATTTATTATGCATTACCTTTCCTTAAACTAGTTTGTCCTTTGCAACAAAGGAAAAGCTAACTAATTTAACGTTTTGTTAAAACGTGAGAAATTGTAATATATTTATTATGCATTATCTTTCCTTAAACTAGTTTGTCCTTTGCAACAAAGGAAAAGCTAACTAATTTAACGTTTTATAGAACTGAATTTCCATCATGTATTTGCTGCTATCTTTAATTGGATATATCACTTAAGAACCTTTGGTTTTCAACAAGGAAAACAAATGATTCTAGTACAAAAATAGGATATTGAATTAAATGGGTTTTGTTATTCCATCCTGTTCTAACCTATAAGTCTATGATTCTACTGAGGTCAGGATTTTGGTTGTAGTTAAGGTGGAAAACAAAGACAAGTAACCTATCATCTCTGTCCTCTGTCCTCAGAGATGAATGGTAAGACATATACATAAGTAGTTATAAAATTCAGCAATTCTTGATGTCAGCTCTAAGATAAGCTAGAAAACAGGATGTGCCTGTTACAACCTGACCTAAGTAATTCTGAGTTTTCATATTTATATCTGATTGTGACCATCAGTAATATCAGAAATTACAAATGAAACGAGTGCTTCATATTTTTATGCAACTGGCAAGAATTGACCCTTTCAGATCCAAAACTGTCTTTGCAGGGAGAATGAAATATCTGATTGTTGTAATAAGAGTCATGTCTGAGGTGGGTCTTACAGCCCATAATAACTTAAAGAAAACAGTCAAGCTAAAAATTTCAGTGGGTAACCAAATGCTTAGTGGTATTTGTTGGACTTAGGGACAGTCTTGGCATTCCAGTACAACTTACCAACTCACAGTCTTCTCAATACGTGTTCACTCTCCTGCGCTGGTAACTTTGCTCATGTAATTTCTTTCATAAGGGTTGTGTTCCTTGCACCATAAGACTCAGTTGCAGCTTCATCTCTTGAAGAAAGCGTCTAGTCCACTCTGTCCCAAAGTGATTGCTCCATCTTCTGAGTGCACAGTATTTGATGTTTGTCTTTTTCATTTGAAAATCATGTGATGCCTTCTTATGTCTCATATTAGGATGGTGCTAGCTGCTCTAATAAATAAATTCCAAAATTCCAGTGGCTTAACTCAATAGAAAGTTATTTCTTGTTTATGACATAGTCGAGTGCGGGTTTCCAGCAAGGAGATGTCTTTCCTCCACATGAGGATTCAGGAACCCAGGCTTTTTCCATCATACTCTCCTATAATATCCCCAAGGCCTTGGGTTTTCTGTATCCATCTAACAGACCAGAGACAACATCCCATCTTAGTCTCAAATTGACAAACAAGCATTTTTCTCATTTTTCACTGAAATGGAACTAGCCACATGGACTCATCTGCAAGGGTGATGGGAAATGTAGTCTTTGGCTGAAGAACCCCTTCTGAGTGCAACTCTAAACTAAGGAGGTGAATGCATGAAGTTTGATTTCCTTTTCTTTTTCTTTTTCTTTTTTTTTTAGACTATTCAAGTGCAGTAGTGAGAAGGAGGGAGAGAGTAGAACAAGGAGTTCAACCTGTAACTGACTGTGAAAAATCAATTGAGATAACTCACTACATTTGGACCAGACACATATTTCTTATATTTATTTTTAACTTCTATCTGTGCAATATTTTTCATTTGAGCCTTTAAAATTATTGATTATTGATTCCCCTAAATTGGGAGAGTGAATTACTATGATGCCAATTTCCCCCAAAGTACCTGAATATTTCTTGGTTTTTTAGTTTGATGAATTCTAGGAATAAAGAGATAAATGGAATGAAAGAATTATCTAAACAATGTAACATTGTGCTTTACTCAACAATTTTTATTCCAAAAATTTGAAACAACTATAAATAACGAAACATTATGTCAAATGCTTTGGTAAAAGAGACAAATATCTTACAGTTCTTGACCATGAGGAGTTTGGTCAAGACAGACAGGAAAAATTAGCTATGACAGGTAAAATTAGTTATGACTGATGGTAAGGGCAGGGGAGTCCCTCACTTTACACTTTGATCCATTGAGATGAGCTCTACACAGAAGCCTTGAAACCGTTTTCATCTTGATAAAATCAACATTACTAAGTGAAAACAAAAAACCAGGTATAACACAATATGCTTTTGTCAGATTTTCTCAATTATATCTTACTGTTTGCCCTCACTACAATCCTTTGAAGTAGGTGCTGTTGTCGTTTCACTTTGAGAAGTTCAAATCTGAGGCTCAGAGAAAAAAATTAATTTCCTAATATTATAAAATTAATACATGATGGCACTTGGAGTTATCCCACTGACTACAACAAATTTCGTATTTATATGTTATATACTTCTAAAGCTTTTTTCAAGCTTTTAGTAGAGAAGAGAGAAATAGGCAGAGCCACTGACAATAATACATCTTTATGTCCCCAGAGATGCTAAAGAAATGAATATCAATGAATGAAAGCATGGGCATTTTGTAAAGCTGCATGTACCAATTTCAACCACTAGGGAGCCATTACCAAATTGCTTTTGCCAGTGGGCATGCTAACTAATACCTTGATTATATATTTCTCTGAAGATCCCAAAACATCAAGAATTGAGGTAGGGCATCAATTTATAGCTTTCTTCATTGAGAGTGCAGAGTTCACAAACAGAAGTTTGGGTCCACGTTGGCTCCAGACCATTTCGCCAGTAAGAAAACTATGCGGAAATTGAGCAGTGTTACAGCTACACCTACTGGACTTTCCCTAAATCAACAGTTGGAATTTTAACAGAAATATACTCAATGTGACAATCTAAGATAGAGTTTTAAATCTTAATTTCAATCCATCTCTGTCTTTGAAAGATTTGCACTCACTCGTGTAGGAAATAAGATAACTTCTCACAGGGAAAAAAATAGTAGCAAAAGGTTATCTCACTTTCCATGTGAATAAGCATAATGTTTTATGTGGTAGAGATGACTTGACATTAAATGTTCAATTTTAAACTAAAATACAATAAGCAGAGTCTCCATTTTGCTACCCAAAGCAAAAGTGGAATCATTTATGGCATAAAAATGCAATAACATCAGAAATTCAAATATATTTACACAACAGTTACACAGTATTTTTATCTTTATCTCTTATCTTCTGGCTCAAACATAAAGGTCAAAGTCAGTCTTCGCTAAGATTTCCAGGAGCTCTCGCTTTAAGGATCCACAATCACAACTTGATTTCAGCTTCTTTTGTTTCTTTCTCCCTTCTTTTCTCTTCCAGGTCATTCCACCCTCATCATTCTCCCTATTCTCCCATAAACCCGGGGCAAACTGTAGTCCATAAGCAGCAACACCAGCTTCAGCATCTTGGATTCGTTAAGAGCTTTGCAGATGAGCTCAAACTCATATTTCATTCCATTCCTGAAGTCATCAGATTCAAGCTTGTCATATTTTCTGAACACAAAGCTCCAGGCATGTTTTATTCATTATCTGTTCTCATCTTTGAGACAAACACCTGCAACCCATTTCAGGGTCGGGAGTCATCTATGAAGTTTCCACCTACCATGGTTAGGTTTTCATATGTCTGCTTGGGCCAAGAATCTCAGAAGTGGCACAGTTCCTACAGTTACTTAGTAGCCTAAGCTCCTTTGCTCAAGAGGGCATCCTTGCTGTTGGCATTTGAAGGCAAAGTTAAAACTAAAGTGGTAACAATATTTTATTAGCTTTTTTACATTGAATGACTTAAGCTCTAAACCATTTTCTCAAAATGCTTGAGGAAGATGGTACAGAAACTGAGGAAGGTAACACTGAAATATGGTTGCTGGCCTGCTTTATGTTCCAATGCTCTACACACACAAGCTCATGATTCACTGGTAGTGAGGCTTAATGGTTGTGTCAGTGGGGCTCACATGGTGAAAACATGAAGCCTAGATTTGTCACTGACTTCCAGGTTACCTTAGGCAATGGTTTCACTTCCCTGCCTTGGTGTACCTACTATTGAAAGACAATAATTGTAAACTGATCAATCATTTGCCACCAAAAGCCTTCCTTATCAAAAGTTCAAAAGGGAGCACATGGTATATATAGATGGTGTATCCCTTCTAGGGTTTTTAGAGTAAGAACATGAGCAAATGCATTCCAAAAATGGGCAATATGATATATCAGTGATAAAAGAGAAATATGTCTCATGTGTTCTGAGTCCTAGTCCAAGGACATAGAAGATACTGCTTTGTGATAGTCATTTTGACAATAAATAATTCAAAACTTCTGAAATAATTTAAAATGTTAGATGATAAACAGAATTGGTTTAATGTTGAGAGGTTACCATGGACATACACTAACAAATTCTATCGCAGCTCTCCATATATGCTTATTTTTCTGTACTGTGACAAAGCTATTAAATAACTAACTAGACATCTAACTAAACACACTAAACATATAAATAAAAGATGAAAGACCCCAGAAAATTAAAATCGAAAGTACTTGCACAGAGAATTTGGTGTGGGAGGCATCATTAGCAAACATCATCTTCTTTTCTTTAATTCACAGAAAAACAAACAGAAGTGCTAAAGTCAGAAATCAATTGGTCAGTTAGTAAATAACCTGAAGACCAGTCCCAGGATGTTGCATAGGGTCATACCATTTCAGAAAAAGATACACTGTTTAACAAGAGACACACAAAAATGGGCGCTGAGCCAGCTGACCACAAAAGATTCTTTTACTCAATCTCAGTCTCACATTCTGGTGATTACATGCTAGAAAACATCAATTTCTTCCTCCTCACCTGCTGGAGGAGATAAGCATCATGGCCTGACTCACACTATACTTTCTCAACTATGACTAATATAAAGGGAAGCATTCAGAAAAGGTCAGTCACTTAATAGATGTTATTGAGGGGATATATTGGGATTTAAGGGCATACGAATATGTGTGAGCTATAATCTCTGCTGACTGGTAATTCATAGTACAGTTGAATAAACACTACTTTCCAAGAATTTCAGCAGTATAGAGAAGGAGACCACCATGCAAAGACTGTCATAAAGATAACAAAAAGCTGGGCTTGATGGCTCAGCCTATAATTCCAGTACTTTGGGAGGCTGAGGTAAGTGGATTGCCTGAGCCTGCGGGTTCGAAATCAGCCTGGGCAACTTGGCGAGACCTCATCTCTACAATAAATCAAAAATTAGTCAGGCGCGGTAGCCCACTCCTGTAGCTCCGACTACTTGGACGGCTGAGGCAGGAGGAGCACTGGAGCTCATCAGGTCTATACTGGGGTGGCCATGAGCGTGCCACTGCATTCCAACCTGGGTGACCCAATGAGACGCCAACTCAATAATAATAATAATAATAATAACAATAATAATAATAGGTAGAAAATACATGGGTTCAGCAGAGAGTACCTAAGGGCTAAAGGGGTTGAGGAGACTCTTCAAAGGAGACTTCTGAGTTGGGTATTGAAAGATGACTAGGCATTGGATGGCAAAAATAAGTCTAGTTGTAGGAGTTAATAGAAAAACTAAAATCTCATTTGCAAGAAAAGCCATGAACAGGGACAAAAATGCAACATGGCTAGAATCAGTAGCTCAGACGCTTATGCCTGTGGCTAATGTGTCTGGTAAATCTCACTCAACTCAAGCCAGTTAGATCAGTTGGTTTGCTGGTTAGCTGCAGAAACCTGCACTTATTCCCCACTGCCTCTTTTTTTATTTATTGTTCTAATCACCAGGCATAATAGCAGCCAAGTTATTGGAGGATGGTGCTGTGACAGCATAATGGGCTCCGGCTTTGAAAATAACTTCTCAGTTTCTCCGAGCCCTCTACGTTGGCAGCAGGAGACCATTAGCTTGTCACATTGTCCGGCCCTATTGACATTATCTATTAATTGCCCCCAAAGACCCATCTCTGAGGTGATGTGTGAGATTTTCAGAGCATTGGACTTTTTGGACTCACATCCCAATTCATTTTCTCATTTCACTTCCAAAAGTCTAAGGGGGGAAAGAAGATTAAAGAGTTTGAAATATGGAGAAGAACATGATGGGAAGATGTACGGAAGGCTATATTCATGACAACAATTAAAGCCAAAGTAAAGTGGCAAGGAAAGCAAGTTATTCGGCAATAATTCTGCGAACAGATGTGCATGGCTATATGTAAAGACAAGTATACCATGTTAAATAGGATATTCAAGACCAAAATCAGATTTCTGAACTGAATGTTTTTCTAGTTTTGTATAGGGCATAATGAGAGAAGCGGATGCTGCCAAGTCCTGGGAATGCTTGCTCTGCCCTCAACTTTTCTTGTGAGACAGATATCTATGTCTGGGTGATCCTTTCTGTTGGTCCCATTGTTTCTGTCAAGTTTCTAATATGTCATGATGTCCAGGAAGATGGCCAGCTGTTTCCTGTGTACACTGAGGACAAAACAAAGTAAATAAGCTTAAACGGTGAGACATGAGAAAGCAGTTTTGGACCATGCAGGTTTGAGATCTATGAGTTTTAAAAAAATGAGAATTCCTCCTTATTATTGGCTGGTGCTGGTCTGGAAGGTTTAGATGTAGTCTGGTCAGGAACTCCCAGAGGGAGAGTGGGTGAAGATTAAGAGAAGAGGGAGAGGGTAGAGTTTCTTTGTGGTCAGTCAATGGTGATATGGGCTGTCTCTGGATTAGTTACAGAAGGATTGGTGCTGCTGAAGGGGACTCAAGCACAGGGTGGGAGATGAACTCCCATCCAATGGAGATGGATTCAATGTCCTTAAGAGACATTCTGTCTCGCTTTGGGCCTAGATTCTGCTTTTATCACCTAGGTGTCTAAAGTGTTATTATGTCCAGGAAGGCGGCTCTGGTGATTCCCCCGGAGGTCATTAGTAAGGAAAATGAACTCTGCATGAATATTTCTCTGTCCATAGGCAATCTGAGAACTCAAGTCACCAAGAACACCAAGGCAACTAAATTGGAGATGTATGCTCCTCCTTGCCTGGCTCTGGGAACAATGACTCCCTGCCCATGTTTCCAGCTTACAATAATATCCTGGCTGCCAGGCTCTGATTAAAGCCTCCCTGGGGTCTTCCCTGCAACCTGCCCTCTTTTTCCTAACAGCCCCTCCTCTCTTTGACATTCCAGAATCCCCTCCCTCTTCCTGTTATTGTCCTGCTTGTTTCTGATAAGATTACATTTGTCCCTATGAAGAGGAATTTTTCTTTCCTGGAAGCTAATGTTTTTCAAAGACGCACTAATGAAAAGATCTCTATCCTAATGCCAGATAATTTATACTAAGTGTTGAGGGATCTGAAAGAGGAATAAGAGGTCCCAGGAGAGGGGGGAGACTAGATTCTCCTTTAATCACTTGTAAAGCATTTGAAAGACTATCACCAAGCTTCTGATTCTGATTTCCAAATGCAGTTTTGTTTTGGCTACAGAGAACGGAATTGTATTTTACAAGCTAAAGTTAATAGTCTAACTGTAAAAGAGGAGTCAGAAGATGTGGATTCCAGTGTTAACTCTGCTTCTGTGTTTATTTGCTTATGGATGGTTTGTGGGACATATCTAGCATCAGCTGCTTCATCTGTAAAATGAGGACATTTTAACCTACCTCAGGGTTAGTGAAATAGTCTATCAACAGTACTTTATAAATGGAAACTATAAACAAAAGGTAGTTTGATCACCTAAACATTTAAATTGTAACTCAAGATGAGCTGCATAAACTGTAGGAAACAGGTCGCATAAAGAGTTTTAGAAAGTTCAGGCTTCATCCTCATAGCCAGCTTCCAGTCTGGCCAAGTGCTGCTAAATGAAGAATGGACCTTAGCAATAACTTTAGAGATGAAAAACTTGAGGCTTAGAAAGAACAAAAGAATTATTCACATTTTCCCTCCTTCTCTCTCTCTCTCTCTCTCTCTCTCTCTTTTCCTGTATATATTCACATGATGTTTTGGTATACATTTACACAGCAAAGTGATTGTTAAGCAAGCAAATTAACATACCCATCACCTTCCATAGTCACTTTTGTGTTTATGTTGTAAGAGCATCGAAAATCTACCCTCTTAGCAACTTATCAGTATATAATGCAATATTATTAACTATAGTCCTCTTGCTGTATATTAGATCTCTAGACTTAACAGCAAAGCCAACACTAAAATTCAGCTAAGATTTGAGATATTTTGACTGGGTTCTTTTCAATCAAGCTTGGAGTTTGCCCCACTGGGAATGTGAGTATTGTGATTGTCCTTTAAAGCTATATTGGAACCAAACCAAATAGGTCATGGACCTACTGTAGGCTCTCCAGCATGAAAGCCAAGAGCTTAGATTTAAATTTAGAGCCCTTGTATTTCCAGGCTCTTGGCAATCTACTGAACTGGCTGCCTTCTGATCTCTCCCCATGTTCGGAGTCTGACAGCCCTTCTGTTGGGTCTGCTGATTTATCCTTCTATTGGCCCTGAGTGAGCCATTTGGCTTGCTGATGTACAGCAGTTGCAGCTGGAGGGCAGTTGTCTCTGGTCCATTTATCAGTGGATCAGATAATTTAACATCCCTTAGTGCAATGACAAACCTTGCCACCCCACCTGGAAATAATAGAAAACTGTTTCCACAGACCCCATAAGTACATAGGGAAAGATCACTGAGTTCATATGATGAAAGAGAAGGCAAAGACTCAAAACTCCCAAGAATTACTCCCCTCCCAATACAAAGGCATAGAGCAGTAGTTCTCAAACTTGGATGCACAGAATTATCAGGGAACTGGCCAAACTTTGGGATGCCCAAGCATCAACCTAGACTAGTCGTCCATCCACTTTAGTATTCATCAGAAACACTTTGAGAGTTTGTCAAAATTGATTAATGGACTCTGCCTGCAGAGTTTCTGATTCAGTAGTTCTATGGGGGCCTCTGAGAATTTCAAATCCTAGTAAATTCCTGGATGAGACTGCTGAACTAGGAATTTTACTTTGAAAAATACTTCCCTAGACCAATCACATCAAAATGTTTGGGGCCAGAATCCAGATATAAGCACTTTTTAAAGCTCCCTAGGCAATTCCATTGTGAAGCCAAATTTGAGAACCACAGAGGGAGCAATTCAGATAAGAGAACTAGTAGCTACAGCAGCCCATTCATACTTCTAATCTTCTCAAGAGGGTGCATCCTGAATCATCTCTGTCATTAAATGCCTAAACATCTGCTTCTGTAGAATGTGTAATTTAACTGGAAGGATACTAAGAATTCATTACCCCAAAGTATTCTTTGCAGTGCTCCTTTCATCCTCCCCCCCTTTTCTCAACTAGTTACTGAAGCTTCATGGTTACCTATCACTGTGCCTTAAAGACACGGAAAAGGTCAGCCTGAATTCCCAGATGGATGATGTTAGGAGTGAGGTCAGAGACTGGCTGCATGCTCCTACCCTATCCTTGTAGTCTGAAGATATTTCTAGTTGAAAGAAGAGCATTGATGCTATAACTGTAAAATACCAGAGGTCACTAGCTTATCCTCATTATAGTTTTCAGTTGGCCCAACCCCCCCAGAGAAGCAAAATCTCTGGTCATGGGGAACTTTCGCATGAAGCATGTGATAAATTCTTACTGTCTGGAATAGGTAGGACAATGCCTGCTAACAAGAAATCAGTCAATATTAACCTGATATTTATTTATGAGGTAAGGAGTCTTGCTATTAATTGATCTGCTATATGACCAAGATCATTATACACATTTTCTTATTTAATTCTTATAGCAACCTAATAAGATGAGCATTAGGTATTTATGTTATGGAAGGGAATACTAAGGTTCAAAGAGATAAAATAGTTACCAAAATTCATAAAGCTGGGATTCCTTTTTAGATCCGACCTACTACACCATTGAGTGTTTGTGATATCCGTCCAAAAGACAGGAGTGCCAGGGAGCTACAGCATGGCAGGTACTGAGGCCAGAGTCATTTTGGATAGAGGAAATGTTAACTAGGCTTGAGAGGTGAGACCAAGAGTAGGACGCCACTCAGAAGGCAATGCTTCCAACATCATAATTTGGCTTGAGGCCTCCTTCCTCAACTATGATAGTACTTGTGTAATGAAAAAGCAAATGCCACAAACAATGTTTGAAAACATATGTCTTTACTAGCTAAAGCTATCATTAATAGGAGGTAGTAGTAGTAATTTATGTTTACACATATGCATGGGTTTTTAAAATCTAGAAACATACCATAAATATGAATTAGTAACTTGTTTTAAAAAAATCTGTTTATAATTCAACCTAAAGTTTTTTATGTTGATAGATTATTATATAAAATGGTTTTTAATGAGTGTATTTTATTCCATTGTATAAATGTGCCATATTCAACCGGTTCCTTATTGTACACCTTAAGCTTTTATCCATTTGTCCTTTTTATAAAACAAAGTTATGGCAAAGATTACTAATATAAATATCAAATTTCACATCTTTCCCTGTTTTTAATGTCAAATTGTAATTTGAATTGTTGGGTGTCTATTATTAAGGTTTTTAATGCCTGCTACTAAATTGCTCTACAGAAAGTTTTTAAACTAGTTTCCTACCTGCATTGTCAGAGGGTACTTATTTTTGCCAACCTTGAGAACACTGGAGATGGTAAGACTTTTAAATACCAATTCAATAGGTAAAAAAATGGTTCTCCAATAAAATGTTTTTCTTGGCATTACATTTTCTGAGAAAATAAAACAAACAAACAAACAAAAATCCTGAAACAAAACAAATGTCTTTAACCTAATAGGCTTTCTCTATTAAAAACATTTTAATCAACCCTATTGCAATGAAAAAAAATCATTTCTTAAATCATAAGTTAGGCATAGTGACTACTTAGCCAAACTTTCTCCTTATGCTAAATTTTATTTTATCTCCTTTTCATTAGCTCTGGACTTTCTGACTTAGAACTACTAGGTAGAGTGTGTGTGTGTGTGTGTGTGTGTGTGTGTGTGTGTGTGTTAAGAGGGGTATGTCATTTTCCCAAATCTTTTGTGTTTTGGAACTGATGAAAAGAATATTTTCTCCTTAGAAAAGTCAGAGTTTCTATGTGGGTCCTCATTTCTCTACTGTTCCCCACCCCCTTGTTAGCCACCTCATTTCCCAATTAACCTAGGCATCCTTGATTCTGAGGGTAAAAGGCAAAACAGAGAGCTGTGCAGACAATATATAATACCCCCACGAGGGCGTCAGAATTTGACAGCCTTCAATAGGTTAATTTTTCAAAGTGGTAAGCTGATATTTCTGTATAAAATGCACATCTGCAGGGTAAACGGTATTAAGTGTTGCTGAATTATGGTCCCAGCCTAGGGGTCATTTGCGCCCCAGCGCTACAAGCACCTTAATGCTTTTTTGAATGAAGTCTCCACTAATTGCTTCCATATGATCTTCCCCATGTCCTTCCTCCCAGCCTCCAGCACTGTCCCCACCCCCTCCCCAGTCTTGCATTGGCACACACAGGAATAATGAGCTATGAAATCGTACCATATTGATTGGGGACTGATCTTACAATGGAACGGGCCATTTTCCCCCGGAATTGCTTTGACTCTTGAAGTTCAGACAGCTTTGGGGTCAAGTCTTAGAAGCCCTAAGTTCTCCCCCTCTGCTCCCTACTCCCTCATTCCTTTAAACCGCTGGGAGTGCACACATAGCCTGTGAAGAGGCAGGCAGACCATTAATTAGCTTGACTGTTATGCTGTCTGGTGAAAGCGGGATCTGAGGGCCTTTTAAAGGGTGTGTTGGCATGTTGATGGGAAGAAAGGAGGGGAAAGGAGTTACAAGCATTTTCAAAATGTGCCACTGGAAAGATCCCCTCTGGGAGTCAAGTCAGGCCAGGAATGAGCCTTCTGGGGTTTGCCTACTGCCCACCCAAAGCCTGAGGAGAGCACTGAGAGACAGCTCAGGCTGGCCTCCTGGATGGAGATTAAAATTAAAAGACATTGTTCATTTGGTTAAAAAGAGGATCAGCAGCAGACCTGGCAAACAGCAAATAGAAAAAAGAAACCGTGTACGTATAATGCACCTATCACGTGCCAGATGCCTTCATGAGCATCATCAGTTCTAACCCTCGAAACGCCCATGGGAAGTTGATATGAACATGTCCATGATGAGAGAGAGAAGGCTCACCAAGTCAAGCCACTTGCCTAAGATGATTATTAAGTTTTACAGATGCTGGCTCTAGATTCACACTCGGATATGCTGGGCTTCAAAACCTGTACTCTCTAGCTGAGTGGTAAATGGTGTGTGCTCTGGAGTCCCATACACCTGGATTGGATGCTGACTCTTCCTCTCACAAGCGGAGGAACTCTGAGATACTCAGTTTTTACATCTGTAAATGAAGATGATATTTCTGTATGGCTTATAGAAATGTTGTGAGAATAAGATAAGAAAATTTGCAACAGCTTAGTGTGTAGAACTGATTTAACATTCAGATGGTAGTTTTTAACAGTCATTTTTGTAATTATAATTATTATTTCTGTTTCCTTAAAAAGTTACCAATTCTCACTGTCACTTAATGCTTGACACTTAGTTGGGTCTAGAGTTTCTCATCCCAGCCTATCCTGACTTTAAGTCCCAGTTTCGTATCCTGATCAGGTCAGCTTGAAGTGACTTTGCCTTCTCTTGAATTCCACTTATGCTATCTGTCCTGATCTCTGGGCAGTAACACACACTGTCTTTTCCCTTCAATTACATTATTTGTATTTAATAGATATTTAATTTCCCACGTGTTTATGGCTTATTCTTCCTCAACTAAATTGTAGGGATTCCTGTAGAGCAGGAGTGTCACACTTCCTGCTGTTTCTTGGTGCATCTGGTTTAAAGCCGTGCCAGTCTTGCTGTTCAAAGAAAATTTGAGGATTCTATCTTATCACATTTAATAAAGAATACATAATCTCATTTTGGATATACCTAAAATATATGATGAGATGTGTTTATTCCTCACAGCACTGGTCTGATCTGTCATCTATCTCAGGCTGGGTAACTCAGAGCCATCTGCGTGTCTAGGACCCACGCTGCTCGTGCTTGACACTTAAATGTGAGCCTGTATTTGGTAGTGAAATTCTCTTTTAAAACAAAAACAACTTAAGCAAATAAAACAGCTTAAAAACGAATGAGTCCAGACTAAATTTTGTTTTGAATGATTCTGTTCTCTCTCGTGGATTGAACTAGTAGCCAAATGGTTGACATGTATTTTCTTTGGCCAACACAAATTCATGCTGAATGTGTTTATAGTTAAAGTTTGTTCAGATACATTTTGCAAAAACTCGACACAAACTAGCTTGGGAATAAGGGACACTGAGAGTGAATTGAAAAACCAAAAGACATAAAGCTGTTAAACAAAATAAATAAAACTTAGCAAAGAGGGGATTAAAAAAATAAAAAAGAACCACCAAACAGCTTTCAGGGCTCTTAAAAACTGGAATCTGAACCATCTCCTCTTTTTTCCTCCCTTCCTCTGCCTCTTAATTTTCCCCCTTCTTTCTAGATAATAGATTTATCCTTTATCTTTTTTCAGCTCTGAATGTAATATTCTTAAAGTTCTATGATCAAATAAAAAAAGAGTTTTCTGTAGCAGCTCTACTTTAGAAAACTACAAGGAGAATTCCAACTGAAACAAGAGTATGGAATATTGGGTCTGGGTTCCATGCCCCCTGCCCCGTAGTCAGAAAGGCTGACTCTGCTTCCTAACCAGTCTTCAACAATCTTGAGGATTAACGATGAAATATCACTGCATTTTTGTCGTGCACTTACCATCACATATTTATTTAATAAGTATTTGCTGAGCACTGAAGAGAGAGTGGTGAACAAGAGATACATGCAGCTAACATTTGAGAGAGGCAGAATGACAAATAATTCCTAACAACAATGTGAGATAAGTGCTATGGAAGAAAAAGTCTAGGGTGCTGGTAAAGTATCCAACAAGAGCTCCTAAATCAGGGAAAAGATGGATTTCAGGAGGTGAGGCTTAAGTTGAGGTCTGAGTAGAGAATATCAGTTGGCCAGGTGAAGAGGAAGGGAGAGAATATTTGCTGACTATTGGAATACCTAAAGAGATGAAACAGTAAAGTTAGTTGAAGAGAATTTTTTTTAAAAAGCTTCGGCATAACTGACACCTAGGGCCAAATAGGGAGTCAGTGGTATGAGGGAGAGGCTAGGATCTGGTTGCATAGTGAAGGAGGATTTCCCTCCTCCTCTAGGACTCCACACAGAATTTTGACCAGAATTCTTGAGTGCTGTGCTCAGCACCACTCTTCAGTTGACCCTTCTATTCTGTGTGTGCTGGATCTCTGAGTAGAGAAGGTATGAACATTTGGCTTCTACTGTTCTCCATCACAAAAGGCAAATAATTATCTACTTCACAGTGCATTGGGCAATGAGCACTGGAAGTATCCCTCCACATACAAAATTGAACTTTGAGGAAGTGGAGGTTAAGTTGCTCTTTTCCAGACCGTTTCTTTATTTTATCATGAAGTCCTCTTTGTGTTCTCCTGCTGAAATTAACCTCACCTGTTAACCCTGCTTTACTGTATCATATCTCTCTTGTGTCATGCACTTTTTACTTAATGTTATATTTACTCCCATTGATGTCTTCTTTCCATAACTCTCCCTGAAAACATGACTCATGCATTGTTTGTCTAGACGCCTTCCATATCGCCTTCAGCACAGTATTTCTTAGAATAGATGTGCAGCAATAATATTAATACTTATGTGGTAATTAATGTGCCAGGTACTATTCCATGTGCTTTCCCTTACTAATTCATTTACTTCTCATAACAATTCTGTGAGGCAAGCAATATTATCAATATTTTTCCAAATGAGTAAGCTGAATTACAGAGAGATTATTAGCCCAAATAATTAGCCAGAGCCCGTAAATGCCGGAGCCAAAATTTGAACCCAAGCAATGTAGCACCAGAATCCAGGATCTTATCTTTTATGCTGTATTGTCTAGTGAGTGCTAGATATATGAATTAATTAATTAGTTAATTAATTAATTAAAACCAAACTGGAGGCATAGGACTTTGGAAATATAGCATGCACACCAGTGTCCAATTGATTATCTTAGGATGTACCCGAAGCCAAGGAATATACCAGATCTATACTCCTATCCCTGACCGATTGACAAGGGTGTTTATTATGCTCCTGACCATAGACAATGGAAGGTAACAAGAAATTTTACCTTAAACTACCTAAGCATTTTTGTTGAAAGCCACTGACTCTTTTAAAAAAAACTGGTGAGAGAATTTGAGAAGGCAACCCTAAGAAAATGGACCTTGGTATAAAGCAGGAGAAAGAAAAGAGCTGTCAGAACCCACCCCAATAGTCGGTGACACAATTCCATAATCTCTGCATTTCATTGCTGGGCCCCAGAGGGGCTCTAGTAAAGCTCTCTGGAGCTAAAGAATCACAGACATTCTTATCTAAATTTATGGCTTTGCAAACCGCAAATTTTTGTTTTCAAAATACTTATATTGTTGAGATAATTTAGATGTTTTCATTTTTAAAATAAAGATTTATCAAACCCTAATTGTTGATTATATGTACACAATTTTTAAAACAACGCGGTAAAATAAATATTATACCAAGTTTACATGAAGTAAAGCGATTTGCTAGTGGGCTTGGAATTTAAACCCAGGTTGTTCTAACTCCAGAAGTTTTGAGCTAATCCTCTTCCTTAGAAGGAAGTAAATTCCACTCTCACTGAGGTATCCTCATTTTCTTTTCTTCTTCTTTATTTATTTATAATTATTTGATAGTTGTAGAGTACATGTAAGGATTTGCTGCATAAGTAAATTGCATGCAGGTGAGGTTTGGGTTTCTAGTGAACCCTCTGGTAGTGGATTTGGTACACAATGGGTAGTTGAATGGCTCTTATTCCCTTCCTCTGTCCCTCCCTCTTTTAGCAGTGGTCAGCATCTCTTGTTCCTGCCTTTGTGTCCATGAGCCTAATGTTTATGAGCATGCTTATGAGTGAGAATAATGTAGTATTCAGTTTTTTGTTTCTGCGATAGCTCACTTAGAATGAGGGGCTCTAGCTGCATCCATGTTGCTGCAAATGACATAATTTTGTTCTTCTTTATGGCTGTGTAGTATTCCATTGTGTATACGTACCACATTTTCTTTACTCAGTCCACTTTTGATGGGTATCTCAGTTGGTTCCATGTTTTTGCTATTGTGAATACTGTTGCAATAAACAGACATGCAGGAATCTTTTTGGTAGAGATATTTAAGTTCCCCTGGGTTATTCCCAGAAGTGGGGTTGCCACATTGTATGGCAGCTCCATTTACAGTTCTTTGAGAAAATGCCACACTGCTTTCCACAAAGTTTGCACTAGCTTTCATTCTACCAACAGTGTAAAAGCATTTTTTTCTCCACAGCCTCAACAATACCTGTTGTATTTTGACTTAAAAAAACAAATAAACTTTATTTATTTTTAGAGTTATGAGGTACAAATGAGAATTTGCTACCTAAGTAGGCTGCATGCAGGTGAAGTTTGGGCTTCTACTTTTCCCTCAAAACCCTGATAGTGGACTAGGGACCTACTGTGTTACCATTTGCCCTCCTCCTTCCTCTCCCTTCCCCTCCCTCCCCTAGAAGTGTCCAGCAACTGCCAATCCCCATCTTGTGCTAATGGGGCTTGTGCTCTACTTATGAGTGAGAACATGTGGTATTCAGATCTTTGCTTCTGTGATAGTTTATTTCGTATAGTGGTCTTCAATTGCATCCAAGTTGTTGTGAAGACCATGATTTTGTTCTCTTTATGTATGCATAATATTCCATCATGTATATGTACTACATTTTCTTAGTGATAGCCATCCTGACTGGTGTGAGGTGGTATCTCATTGTAGCTTTGATTTGCATTTCTCTGATGATTAGAGAAGCTGTGTGTTTTTTCATGTTTGTTGACTACTTATATGTCTTCCTTTAAGAAGTATCTGTACATGTCTTTTGCCCACTTTTTAATGGGGTTATTTGTTTTTCTTCTGTCAATTCGAGTTCCTAATAGGTCCTGGATTTTAGGTCTTTGTCAGATGCAGAACTAACAAATATTTTTCTCATTTTGTGGGTTGTCTCTTTATTTGCTTGATGGTTTTTTTTGCATAGCAAAAACTCTGTAGCTTGATAAGGTCTCACCTGTCAATTTTAGGTTTTGTTGCATTTTTACTTTTGAGAACTTGGCCATGAATTTATTCCCTACTCCAATGTCCAGGATTGTGTTTCCTAAATTTTCTTCTAAGATTTTTATAGTTTCAGGTTTCACATTTAAGTTCTTGATCGATTTAGAGTTAAGTTTTGTATACAGTGGTAGGAAGGGGTTCAGTTTCATTCTTCTGCATATGGTCAGCCAGTTTTCCCACCTTCATTTGCTAAATGTGATTTTCTTTCCTCAATGTTTGTTTTTGTCATATTTGTCAAAGAACAGTTGCTTGAAGGTCTTTAGTTTCATTTCTGGATTCTCTGACCTGTTCCACTTGTCTATGTGTCAATTTTTGTGCCAGTATCATGCTGTCTTGTTTAATTCAGCCTTGTAGTGAAGTTTGAAGTCTGGAAGTGTGATGCCTCCAGCTTTGATCTTTTTTACTGAGGAGTGCTTTCTGGGCTATCTGGGCTCTTTTTTGCTTCCATATGAATTTCTGTATTGTCTTTTCTAGGTTTGTGAAAAATGATGTTGGTACTTTTATAGGGATTGCATTTAACCTAGCTTTCCTTGGATAGAACAGACATCTTGGCAATATTGATTCTTCCAATTCTTATTTTATCCATGAGCATGGGATGCTCTTCCATTTGTTTGTTTTGTCCTTGATTTCTTTGAGCAATGTTTTATAGTTTTCATTGTAAAGGTCTTTTACCTCTTTGTTTACATGGATGCCAAGGTATTTTACTTTTTATGTGGCTATTGTTAATGGGATTGTGGTTTTTATTTGATTCTCAACCTGCTTGCTGTTGGTATATAGAAATGCAACTTTTTTTTGTTTGTTTGTTTGTTTGTTTCACATTGATATTTTTACCTTCAGAGTTTATTGAAGAAGTTTATCAGGGTGAGGAGGTTTTTGACAGACTCTCTAGAATTTTCTAGGTAGAGAATCATATAATCTGCAAAGAGGGATAATTTAACTTCCTCTTTTCCTATTTGGACACCCCTCATTTCTTCCTGTCTGATAGCTCTGACTAGGACTTCCGCTACTATGTTAAATTGGTGGGATGAGAGTGGGCATCCTTGTCTTGTTCCACTTCTTAGGAGAAAAGCTTCAAGCCTCTGCCCATTAAACATAATGTTAGCTACTGGCTTGTCGTAGATGACTCTTACTGTTTTGAGCAATGTTCCTTTGATACCTAAGTGTTTGGGGGTTTTTATCAAGAAGAGATGTTGTGTTTTATTGAATGCTTTTTAAATTTAATCTAATGAGATAATCATGTAGTTCTTCATTTTACACCTGTTTATGTTTATGTTACTTGTTCATGATAAATGCTGTTTGAAATGTGCTGTTGGATGTGATTTGTTAGACTCTTGTTGAAAATTTGTACATCTATGTTCATCAGACAAAATGGCCTGTAGTTTTCTTTCCTTGTTGGGTCTTTGCCACTTTGAGATATCAGGATGATATTGGCTACATAGAATAAGCTAAGGTGAGTTGCTTCCTTCTTGATTGCCTGGAGTATTTTCAGTAGGATTTTTATCAACTCTTTGTTGTACATCTTGTAGAATTCAGTTGAGAAGCCATCCGGCCCAGGGCTTTTTCTGGTGGGGAGGTTTCTCATTACTGAGTTAATTTCTTGGATTGTTATTGGTCTGCTTGATGTTCATTTCTTCCCCCCTATTTTAGTCTTGAGAGGTTTTATGATGCCAGGAATTCTTCCATTTTCTCCAGTTTTTCTAGTTTACTCACGTACAGATGTTCATAGTAATTTCTGATAATCTTTTGTATATGTTCAGGATCAGTTGTAGCATCATCTTTTCCATTTCTAATTGTGTTTATTTGAATTTTCTTTCTCTTTTTTTGTTAATCTGGCCAAGGTTTTGCCAATCTTACGCTTCCAAAAAATGAGCATTTCATCTTATTGATCCTTTCTATATTTGGGGGGTCTCTATTTTATATATCTATGACTTATTTTTAATAATATCTATTTTTCTAGTAATTCAGTATTGGATTGCTCTTATCTTTTCAGTTCCTTTATGTGTGATGTCGGACTTATTACTTAAAATCCCTTTGTTTTCTTGATACATGCATGTGATGTTATAAACTTCCCTTTCAGCACTGATTTTATGGTATCCCAGAGGTTTTTGTGTGTGTGTCTTTGTTTTCATTTGTTTTTATGAATCTTTTTATTTCTGCCTTGATTTCTATGTTAACTCAAAAGTCATTCTGAAGCATGCTGTTTAATTTCCATATATTTGTGTGTTTTAGGGGGTTCTTGTTTGTGATAATATTTATTTTTATTCCATTGGGGTCTGAGAAGATGCTTGGTATGATTTTGACCTTTTGAAATTTGTTCACATTTGATTTATGTCTGAGTATGTGGTTGATTTTGGAGTGTATTTTATGTGCACATGAGAAAAATGTGTATTCTGTGTTTGAGCTCATGAGAAAAATGTGTATTCTATGTTTGGTTAAGTGTTCTGCAGATGTCTCTTAGGTCCAATTGTTCAAGTGTCCAGATAAGGGTCCAGGTTTCCTTGTTAGTTTTTTGCCTTGATGACCTAAGGCTGTTAGTGCATATTGAAGTCTCCAGTTATAATTATATGACTGTGTATGTCCTTTCTTATTTTAATTAGCAATTGTTTCATAAATTTGGGTGCTCCTATGTTGGGTGCGTGTATATTCAAGATGGTTATTTTTCCTGGTAGATTAAGCCTTTTATCATTGTGTTTTGTCCTTTAACGTCCTTTTTTATTTTTATTGACTTAAAGTCTGTTCTAATATAGGAATAGCTACTCTTGCTCTTTTTTGTTTTCCATTTTCCTGGAAGATATTTCTCTAGCTCCTTACCTTGAGCCTGTGAGTCATCTGCAGTGACATGGGTTTCTTGAAGGCAGAAAGATCATGCTTCTTTAATCAATTTGCCACTCTCTGCCTTTTGAGTGGCATTCAGTCTGTTCACATTTAATTTAATGATTAACATGTTGGGGTTTGTTCCTGTCATATTGCTATTAATAGACCACTTTGTTTTCCGGATTTTGTAGTTGATTTGTATGGTCTATAAATTCTGTGCTTGTCTATGCTTTTGTGATGGGAACTGGTCCTTTACTTCTGTGTTTAGGACATTCTTAAGCATCTCTTGAAGGGCTGGTCTGAAGGTAGCATATTCGCTAAGGGATTGGATGTTTGGGAAGGATTTTAATTCTCCTTTATTGATGGAGCTTAGTTTGGTGGGGTAAGAAATTATTGGCTGGAATTGCATTTATTTAAGAATATTAAAGATGGGACACCAGTCCCTTCTGGCTTATAGGGTTTCTCCTGAGATGTGTGCTGCAATTCCATTTCATCTTCCTTGGTAGATGATCTGTCCCTTCTCTCTAACCATCTTTAGAATTTTTCCTTCATGCCCCCCTCCACCTTGGAAGAAGGATTATTATATGTCTTAGGGATAGTCTTCCCATGCAATATTTCACAGGAATTTTCTCTATCTCTTGTGTCTGCATGGCCACCTCTCTAGTGAGATAGGAGACATTTTCCTTGGATGACATCTTGGGAGGCTTATGCAGAATGTTCTCAGTTTCCTCCTCTCTCTCAGGGATGCCAATAAACCACAGATTTGGTCTCTTTTGCACAATACCAAATCTCTCCTAGGCTTTGCTCATTCTTACCAAGTCTACTAAGACTTTTTTATTTTTGGTCAAATGGGGTTAGTTCAATAGTTAGATCCTCAAGCTCAGATATGCTTTCCTCTGTTTAGTTGATTCTGCTGTTAAGGCTTGCTATTGTGTTTGGAAATGCCAGGAGATAATTTTTGAATTTTTCATTTCTAGAAGTCCAGTTTGGTCTGTTCTTAGAATGCCTAGCCCAGCTTTTACTTCCTACACTGTTTTCGTGACCTGAATGATTTGTATATGTACCCACTTTCTTTTAGATGTCTTTGCCATCCACAGTATGAATTTTATGTCATTAGGGACAAGTCGTCTTGAATCTGGAAAACCCTTTTGTGAGTGTTGACTTGATAAGGCTTTGGTTATTACTGGGTTTTTGTTTTTGTTTTCTGCTGGCTCTTCCTCATCTGTGAAGGTAGACTCTTCTATCCTCTCTCTCTCTCTCTCTCTCTCTCTCTCTCTCTTTGTGTGTGTGTGTGTGTGTGTGTGTGTGTGTGTGTGTGTGTGTGTGGTGTTTAATTAGATACATTTGTATTGTTTTTTTATTTTCCTTGAACTCCCTCCTGTGGTCTATCTATAGGGGGGCAGAGGTGGCAGGAAGGGTGGTGTACTAGAGGGAAACAATCTGAAACTGCTTCATTAGTGTAGCCTGGCAGGAAAAGAATAAGACCTTTCCTCTATTTCAGAGACTTTCTCTTCCCTCTGGCATAGGTGATGGGGGTGCTGGCTGGATCTCTGGCAACCTCCTCCCAAGACTGCACGGCTTGTCAGCAGGATTTCCAGGTGGCCATGCAGGGGCCTAGAGTTCTATTCTGGCTCAGGTTTTTTGGAGGTGTGGGGGCCTCCCCCATCTGAGTCTAACTGCTAAAAGAGCAGAAGGGAAGCAGAGGAGAGTTTTTATTTCTTTCTTAGTCCAAAGGGGGGTAGAGCTACTGCCATCACTGTGCTGCACACATGTGCCCCCCACCTTAGATCCTATGCTACTCCATGGAAGGAGCTATGGCAACAATGGCAACCCCCTGAGGTCAAGCTACATCTGCAGCCCTGGCCTGGCGCCACAACAGCTAAAACCAGAGAGTGTCCCCGAAATGGATGAATCACCTCTTCTGGTACTAGGGAGGATGGGAGCAAGGAGCATCCATGTAGCACAGATCATCCCTGCACGGTGTTTCCCACTGAGCCTCTTTTGGGGGTGTCAGAGGCTGCAGTGTGGGGCTCCTGGGAACTTGGGTTTCCCGGCTCTATGTGGCTTCTGCTTATGTCTCTTTCTCTATTTAGGGCATTTCTATGTGCCTGGCCAGGGTAGGAAGGGCTGTGGTGGAGAACCTGGACTGTCTCTTTTTTGGCTGTAACTGCAGAGGCTTGTATGAGGTGTGTCAAGAAGAAAAGCTGTTGTTTTCACTCACCTCTTCCATCTCAAAAGGTGCTCTACTAATATTGTGTCAGGTCCACTTCTGGGAATGTCTGGGGCTTGGAACTGTCTGTCCTCCATGTTCCCGAGTAACCATCTGATCGAACTCAACTTGGGCTTTCAGGTTCATCCTCAAAGTCTTAGATTCACTCCTCTTTCCAGGTTTCTTTTATTGAGAGCTGCAATTGTGTGATGATTTAGCTCAGCCCTCTTGATCCTCCCCCTTCTTAGGCTTCATTTTGTAATGAGTAAATTCATCTGAGGACTTCTACTGACAGTTATGAAGAACTCTGAGTATAACTTTGTAGCACAGATATCAGGGTGGCTTGAGTGAGAGGGCCTTGTAGAAGTCGGTTAGTACAGGAGTGAAACCATGAAGTCTCTAGATGTTCTTATAGTTACACATTTATGACAAAGTTACAGATCGCTTGCTTCTGTTTATTTACTTCTTTATCCATTCAGTATTTGCCTTTAATCCACTTTTCGTGTATATTGCCCATTTTGCCTTTGTAGTATTAATCTTACTCATTGATTTGCAAGTACGTTTTATTACTATTGATTATTAACTACACACGTACTATGCATATAGTTGTTCGTGTTTCCTGTGCCTGAAAAATACTAGCCACATAGTTTATGCATGACAAATATTTGCTACCTAAAGAAAAAAAAGTTTATTTTTGAGGGTATTGCAGAGATTTCCAGTTGTAAATGATTGCCATTTGAGACTGATTATTGCACAGTCTAAGTACAATGTAGCTTAGACTAAGTTTGCTGTAGTAACAAATGATCTCCTAATAGACATGGCTTATAATAAAAATTAATTCCTTAATCTAATACATACCAATTCTGGTATGCACTGACTCTGCCTCATGCTACCTGTTTCATTTTGGGAGCAAGTCCTATAGAGACCTCATATGTTAAATAAAACATGTGCCAAGTCTGTTGTAGGTGGTGCAGAGAAGGACTGTAGGAATAAGTCCAGTAGAGGGACAGTTATTTTGAAAAATAAATACAATTGGTCACAACTAAGATTCATTTTCCTTTTCTTTCTGCATTTAATAGACCTGTGAATTTTAGTTGGGCACAAAACTGCCCTTCCAAAGATTACATTTCCCAACTACCCTTGCACCTAGATTTCTTCCTGCATTTGAGTTCTATTATGGAATCCTAGTATTTGTGATCTTCAAGGCAAAGGATTCTCCCTCCATTCTCTTTCTTTCCTCTGTATGACTAGAATATAATTAATTTTGATAATTTTCAATTCATCTTTTCTTCTTCTTTGCTTTTATGGATCTTGCTTTTGGTATTTTTTTCCCAACTCAAGGTTACAAAGATTTTTTTCCCTATGTGTTTCTTCTAGAAGTTTTATACTTTTAAGTCTTCTATTTAAATTTATAATCTATTTTGAACTAATTTATGCATATGATGTAAGGAGAAGACCTAAGTTTATCTTTTTTGTCAATGGGTATCCAATTGTCCCAACATTAAAACAAGTACCTTTTTCTCCACTAAATTGCTTGAAACTTTTGTCAGAAACCAACTAACTAAAAATGTAAGAGCTTAGTTATGGACCATTAACTCTGTTTTATTAATCTTCTGTATCTGTTTCATTAATTGTGCATTTTTATACCAGAATTACTTTGTGTTGATTGTAGTAACGTCACAGCAAGTGTTGCAATTAGGGATAATAATTCTTTCACTTTGCTCTTTTTCAGAGTAATTTTGGCTATTGTGAATCATTTCCTTGTCAATTTCTATAGTCTGTTAGAATTTTGGCAAGGATTATTGAATCAATAGATCAATTTGAGGAGATTGCCATCTCAGTAATATTGAATTTTCCAAGTCATTTATATGGAAGGTCATCCAGTAATTTTGATTTTTAAATTTATTTACGTAAATACTTTGCAGTTTTCAGTGTCCAAGTCTTGCTTTTTTTGGTTAAATTAATTCTTAAGCATTTCACTTTCTTTTGATTGTATTGTGAACACATTTGTTCTCAATTATTTTTTGGATTGTCTATCACTAGTATATAGGACTACAGATACTAAAAAATACAGCTGATTTTTATATATTTTTCTTGTGTCCCATGATCTTGCTGAATTTATTAGTCTAAGTAGTGTTTGTGTGCATGTGTTTTTTAAGGTTTTCTACACACAAAATCACGGAAAATGAAAACAAATTTACTTATTCTTTTTAATACAAATGTCTTCCTTTCTTTTTCTTGCATTAATTGACTCATCTACAACATCCAATCAATGCTGAATTTAAGTAGTGAGAATGATCTTAGAGGGAAATAATTTTTACCATTAATTATGCTGTTAACTACAGAATAGAAAAGTTCCCTTTCTTCTAGTTTTAAATGTGTTCTACAATTTTCTCAAAAGATCTTCCAGCCTCTATTAACATAGTCATGTCTTTTTGTCCTTTTTTCTATTGTCCGTTTTTCTATCTTACTTAAATTGAGTGTTTAGGCCAGGCGCAGTTACTCACGCCCATAATCTCAGCACTTTGGTGGGGCAGAGGCAAGAGGATTGCCTGATCCCATGGGTTTGAGACTAGCCGGGCAACTTGGCGATACTTAGTCTCTACAGTAAATCGAAAAAAAAAAATGAGCCAGGTGGTGGCACACATCTGTAGTTCCAGCTACTTGGAAGGCTGAGGCGGAAGGATCGCCTGAGTCCAGCAGGTTGAGGTTGCAGTGGCCATGAGCATGCCATGGTACTCCAGTCTGGGCGGCAGAGTGAGATTCCAATTCTAAATAAATAAATAAATAAATTTGGTTTTTTTTAACATTTAAATTTTTTAAAAATTATTTTAAAGATGTAGGATACAATTCAGGGTTAGGAATATAAATGTTCGTTATGCAGGTACTCTTGTTGATGGAGTGTGCCCCCACCTTCCCCAAGCAGTTTCCTACTACTGCCAATCCCGCTTACCTGCTCCCCTCCTGGCAGTTTCCTGCTACTGCCAATCCTTAAAATTCATTTTTTAATGTCATCCCAACTTTGCATTCAGGGTCAAGTTGCATAATTCTTTTTATATGCTGTCAGAGTTGGGTTGCTAATATTTTGTTGAAATTATTGTGTCTATCTTCATGAAAGAGAGTGATTTCTAGTTTTCTTTTTTTTGTGATGCATTTTTCTGGCTTTGGTATCAGTACAATATTGGCATCAGTGATTATGTTGGGAATTATTACCTTTTCTTCCTCAATTTTCTTAACAAGTTTATAAAACATTGGTACTATTTCTTTCTTAAATATTCTGTAAAGTTTACTCATAAAACCATTTGTCCCTCAGTTTTTATATGTGACAAACTTTTAATGACTTGGTATAAAACTCTTCAAATTTTATATTTATTCTTGAGTCAGTTTGTGTCTTTCTAAGTTTGTCCATTTCACTTTCACTAATTTGTAGGTATAAAGTTGTTTATAATAATTCCCTTATAATACTTTGAATTTCTGTAAGATCTATGGTGAAAATCTCTGTTTCATTTTAGCAATGTGTGCCGTCCCTCTTTTTATCTTGATAATTTGCTAATTGTTTATTGAATATTGTTGATATTTTCAAAAAAAATACTTCATGTTGCATTGATTTTATCTGTTCTGTTTCTGTTTTCTTGTTTTCATTATTGGCATGTGTATTACATCTGTATGCATTTTAATTGTAACAATATAGTGTTTAGTTACTGCTTTATCTAATCATCTCTTTAAAAATAATTATAGCAAAAAAGAAAAAAAAGTATAGCTGAAGAATCTTTTTATTTTTATTTTTTTGAGTTGGAGTCTCACTCCGTCGCCCAGACTGGAGTGCAGTGGCACGCTCTGGGCCACCGCAGCCTCAGCTAGCTGGGCTCCGGTGATCCTTCTACCTCAGTCTTCCAAGTAGCTGGAACTACAGGCGCGCGCTACCATGCCCTGCTAATTTTTGATTTATTGTAGAGATGAGGTCTCGCCAAGTTGCCCAGGCGGGTCTTGAACCCACGGGCTCGGCAATCCACTCACCTCCACTTCCCAAAGCGCTGGGATTACAGGCTGAGCCACCGAGCCCAGCCTGAAGAATCTTTTGTATTAAATTGCATATTTACTATTTCTGGAGTTCCTTTTTTTTATGGATTCAAGTTATTGTACAGTTTCATCTCTTTGCTCTAGTAAAATTCCTTTTCTTCATTCCATCTTTGTTCCATTGTTATGATATATATTATATTTTTATATATTATATATCCAACAATATAGTTTTCTAATTATTCTTTTATACAATGTTCTTTTAATGAGTTAAGAGGACAGAGAATAATATATATTTATACTTTTTCAAATTTACTTATATAGTTGCTTTTATCAGTACTCTTTATTTCTTCAGTGTGTTGTTTTCTTTTAGCTTGATGGAACTTCCTTTAGCATTCTTGTAAGAAAGGTTTGCTACCAAATATTATCCATCCTGATTATCTGGAAATGTATTTGTTCATAAACAAATTTTTGAAAGAGCCATTCCCTGGCTACTTGGTTGACATTTTGAGTTAAATCTTGTCACAGGAGTAAGTTCATGTCAAGATTAATTTTTTTTTTTTGCATTTAGATGTCTAAATTGTTCAAGTACAATTTGAAAAACAAACAATTTTTCCATTGATTTATTTGATAATTTATCAAAGATAAGTTTAATATGTTTATATGAATTTCTTTCTGGCTTCTCTATTATGTTCTGTTAATCTACTTGTCTAATTTTTCATCAACACCATACTGTCTTGATTAATGTGGCTATATAGTAAGTCTTGAAGTAACATAATGTCAGCCAACTTTGTTATTCTCTTTCAATACTGTGCTGATTATTCTGAGCCCTTTGCCTCTCCATATAACTTTTAGAATTAGCTTGTCAATATTCATAAAATTACTTGGGGGGATCTTGATTGTAATTGCAATATAACTGTAATTTATTTGGAAAGAACTGACATCTGAACAATACCAAAACTAAATCTATGAACATAAAATATCTCTCCATTTATTTATTTATTTATTTGAGTTGGACTCTCACTCTGTCGCCCATACTGGAGTGCAATGGGCGCTCCCGGCTACTGCAGCCTCGACCTGCTGGGCACTGGCAATCCTTCCGCCTCAGCTCTCCAAGTAGCCGGAACTACAGGCGCGCGCTACCACGCCCACCTCATTTTTGATTTATTGTAGAGATGAGGTCTCGCCAAGTTGCCCAGGCGGGTCTCGAACCCACGGGCTCAGGCAATCCACTCACATCAGCCCCATGTATTTAAATATTTGAAACATTTCATATAGTTTTCCTCATATAAATCTTGCACATATTTTGTTAGGTTTATACCCAAGGTTTTTTTTTTTTTTTTGAGCTAATGTAAATGATATTGTGTTTTTCATTTCAAATTTTATTTGTTTATTTCTGGTATATATATTTTAAAAAATTGACGTAGTATCCTATAACCTTCCTGTAGTTTCTTGTTAGTTTCAATAATTTTTTGTTGTGGTTGTTTCTGGGGGTTTTCTACATAAGACAATTATTTTATCTTTGAACAAAACAGTTTTATTTATTACTTTTCTATCTATATACTATTTCTTTTATCTTCTTGTTTTTTTCTATTAGTTAGGACTTCAAACACCATGTTGAATAGAAGTGAAGAGAGGGGACATCTTACCTTGTCCTGATTTTTGGCAGAAATGCATTTATTTTTCTCACCTTTATGTATAATGCTATTATGTAGACATTTTTTGTTCTTTTAAGTTTTTTTTTATTTTAAAGATGTGGGGTACAATTCAGGATTAGATATACAAGTACAGGTAGAGTTTAGGCCTCCCTTTGGTCCCCACTTTGCCTGGTTTGAGATCAGGTATCCTTATTGATGTCCTATGTCCCCTCACCTTTCCTGGTAGTTTCCAGCTATTGCCAATCCTTTTCTTATAGTATTATGGCAAATGTTCAGGGCCCACTCATTAGTGTACTCAGTTCTTTGTTTTTGTGATAGATCACTGAATATTACAGACTAAATCCATCCAAATTGCTGTGAAGCCCATAATTTTCTGTCTGTCTTTTTGGCTGTGTAATATTCCATCATGTATATGTACCACTTTTTAAAAATTCAGTCCAGTTTTGATGGGAAGCATGGTTGGATCCATGTTTTTGCTATTGTGAATAGTGGAAGAACTTAAATTACTCTACAAAAAAAGGACATTGTTTTTCAAATTGCAGAAATTTCCCTCTATTCCTAGTACGATTTGAGTTTTATTCATAAATGAAATGTTTGATTTTATTAAATGCTTCACCTGGATCTATTAATATTATCGTATAATTTTTCTCCTTTTGCCTACTTACATGATGGATTACATTGATTAAATTTTAAATTTGGACCCTATGCATACCCAGAATAAATCTCACTTTGTCATGGTGTATAATTCTTTTTATACATTGCTGTATTCAGTTTACTAATATTATGGTACATATATGGTCTGTCGATGTCTTTCTTGTAATGCCTTTGATTTCAGTATTAGGGTAATTCATGCCTCATACAATGAGATATAAAGTATTTCCACTGTTTCTATTTTCTGAAAGAAATTGCAAAAACTGGTACAATTAAAAAATATGTTTGGTAGAATTCACCAGCAAATCCACCCAGGTCAGATGCTTTCTGCTTTGGCAGATTGTTAATTATTGATTTGGTTTGTTTAGTAGCCATAAGCGAATTAAGATGATCTATTCTTTCTTTTGTGTGATTTGGTAGATTGTGTCCTTCAAGAAATTAGGGCATTTTATATAAGCTATCAAAATTATTGATATAGGGTTGTTAATAATATGTATTACTTTTACTGTCTATGAATCCATTGTTGATTTTTCTCCTTTCATTTTCTCTTTTTTCTTAGTTAGTATGGCAAGAGGTTTATCAGTTTTACTGACCTTTTCAAAGAATTAGCTTTTGGTTCTGTTTTCCTATGGACTTCTTGTTGTTATTTATTTATTTTTATTTTATTTTATTTTTCATATTCAATATCTTTTAAAAAATTTTATTTTAAATATGTGGGGTACAATTTAGGGTGAGGTATGCAAATGTTCATTATGCAGGTACCATTGTTGATGAGGTGTGTCCCCCCTGCCCTGGCAGTTTCCCACTATTGCCACCCCACCCCCGCCTTCCCCTAGCAGTTTCCCACTACTGCCAATCCCTTTCTTATAGCATTACAACAGTGTTCAAGGACTGCTTATGAGTGAAAACATGTGATACTCAGTTCTTTGTTTCTGTGATAGATCACTCAGTATTATAGCCTCTAAGATCATCCAAGTTGCTGTGAAGTTCATAATTTTGTCCTTCTTTATGGCTGCATAATATTCCATCGTGTATATGTACCACATTTTAAAAATCCAGTCCTCTTTTGATGGGCAGCATGGTTGGTTCCATGTTTTTGCTTTTGTAAATAATGCTACGATAAACATGCATGTGCAGGTATATTTTTAATAGAGTGATTTGAGTTCCTCCAGGCATATTCCCAGTAGGGGGATTGTGGGATCGTATGGGAGGTTGATTTTTAGATCTTTTAGGAATCGCCACACTGTTTCCACAGAGGCTGTACTAGTTTACATTCCCACCAACAGTGTAGAAGTGTTCGCTAAGGGGATTTTTAGTTACACCTTCCATCTCCAAGTTTCCCTGCAGGGCAAAAATTTTTTTGAAATAATGGGATTTGAATTTTCAAGCTGTTTGTCTTGAAAGAGGATAGCAACTGTTTGGAACAGGATCCTTGGGAGTAAATACCCAATGTCATGTGGGCATCTTTCGACTGCAGAAGGTTTGGTGTGAAATCAGTCATAGGTACTAGGTGAACTGCCATCTGGGTTTGTTTAGCATAAGCCTGATAAAGTAGTGTGCATCCTCCAGGACCAATGCCTTGGGCTTGTGAGCCCTGCCACATGGGAGGCAGATGAGTAATAGAGGCCATGCATGCAGAGTTAAGGCAAAGAGTGGTTGCCAAGTAGGCCTGGCAGCTCAGGATGGAAACACAGAAACTGCAGGGAGATATAAAGATGACTTATTTATTTAATCCACTAGCAGCAAAAAGTGGAGGGAAACCATGGGAAAAATCCACATGTGGGGAAGTTTGTTTTCAGTGGAACCTTGCAACATTTTCTTTTTCCTTCTTCCTGGTTATCGTTCTCACTTTGCATTTTTTGTTTGAGCACTGGTTACACTTACACAGGACTGCCCTGGGATCCAAAGAGGCTTTGCTCTTCTCTTAATTTCTTTCACCATATCAGAAAACTCTTTAAGACCATGGATTAATGACTTTTTGGGGACCATCAATAATTCATACCTATTAAAAGATACATTTTAAAAGAAGATATAATCGTGACTGTCATACAGATATAAAATGAACACATGTGAAAGATTTTATTTAACTCATCAATTAACAAAGGAACCAGGCAGATACCATAACTGTCTCAAAGGAGACATTAAAGAATCACAAATTTATGTGGAGTCAAAAACTGTTGAAATGAATTTATGAATGGATGCAAGACTGACTTTTTCCAAGAGGGCAAGAGTTGTCCCTTCACTACATATTTAATTTGTTAATTTGTTGTCTAAAGAATAATGAGTTGTTTGGCTATCAGTTGTCTATAACATAAAGAGTTGTAAAATAGCTCAAAGACAATGAAAGGTAGAATTCTAATGGAGTCAGGTCATTCTCAGAGGCTCCAGCACTCCATTGAAAGTATATTCAATAATCTCTTTTCCTTATTTCAGATTTAAATTTTGGAAACATTTATATTGTGAAAGAATATTTTGCTAACTAAAAACATTGAATGATGGGTTTTGGATAAGTGGGAATGTATCTGTCAGGGTGACTTGTTGCTATAACAAACAATTCCAAAGTCTCAGTGGCTTAATAGATTTATTTTCTTTTTCACAATTCACTGTCTCTCTGCTATTTTTTCCACCTAGTATCTCCACCATCTTGGGTCTAAGCAACTTCACTGGATCCTCTGCAGCTAGCCAGGAAAGAGTGAGAGCTTAGGGAAGGCTGCCCGGAATTCCTTAGTCTGGAATGGATTCATCTTCCTTTCACTCAAATTCTGTTAGTGAGAACTAGTCACATGACCCCACCCTGAATGAAGGAGGGACAGGTGGTATTGGCAGTAAATGTGACTTTCCTGAAGCAGAATTGGTGTGGTGAGCACTTAGAGTTTTCAGGGATCTGAATCTAGGTTCACTTCCTTGAAGAAGGTAAACCCCAGAAAACTGGGAAAAACTCCATTTGCCCCTTGTCAATTATTGTGAGATTGTGAGTGATGAGCAGAATACAATGTCTACTCTCCAGGAACTGATGAGTCATGGGGAAGAAAAATCTACAGTGTGAGGCAGGATGTGATATATACAGTGGAAAATTGAAAACAGAAATAAAAACTCTGAAGGTACTAAAGGATGGAGTAGTAATTTCAGTGAAAGGAACCATGTAAAGCATTAGAGATAGCATACATCATGGCACTAAGAACCTAGGATTTGGAGTCAGGAAGTCCTGAATTCGAGATTTCACTTTATCACCACTGACCCTGGATGAGCTAACTAACCCCTCTGAGCTTCCGTTTCCTTAACTCGAAAAAGGGCATAAAAATTCTTTTATTATTATTATTATTTATTTTTTTATTTTTTATTTTTTAAATAATCAATATTTTTTATTATGATATTGTGGGGTACAGTTAAGGGTTAGGTATATAAATATGCTTTGTTCAGGAACCCTTGTTGATAAGAGGTGTCTCCTCGTCCCCAGACAGATATTGACTACCGCTAATACCATCTCCCTTCCCCTGCCACCCCCCATAGTTTCCCACCACTGTCAGTCATTTTCTTATAATAATACGCTGGATGTTCAAGGTTCACTATATGAGTGAGAACATGTGATACTCAGATCTTTGTTTCTGTGAGACGTCACTCAGTATTATAGATTCTAGTTCCATCCAGGTTGCTGCAAAATTCATGATTTTGTTCTTTTTTGTGGCTGCGTAGTATTCCATCGTGTATACGTACCACCTTTTTTTAAATCCAGTCCTCTTTTGATGGACAGCATGGTTGCTTCCAGGTTCTTGCTGTTGTGAACAATGCTGGGATAAACATACATGTACAGGTATCTTTTTTATAGAGTGATTTGAGTTCTTCAGGGTATATTCCCAGTAGGGGGATTGTGGGGTCATATGGGAGGTCAATATTTAGAGCTTTTAGGAATCGCCATACTGTTTTCCACAGAGGCTGCACTAGTTTGCAC
>CAUYQG010096871.1:0-13639 GCA_963574415.1 Tarsius wallacei
AAACTAGCCGGGTGTGGTAGCACGCGCCTGTAGTTCCTGCCACTTGGAAGGCTGAGGCGGAAGGATCGCCGGAGCCCAGCAGGTCGAGGCTGCGGTGGCCGGGAGTGGCCACTGCACTCCAGTCTGGGCGACGGAGTGAGATTCCAACTCAAAAAAATAAATTAAAAAACTGGATGTTAAGGTAGAGATATCTAAACAAAGTATTGAAGGTGTGGCTTGGGTCTTCCTTACTGCTTATGGTAAAATGCAGGAGATGAATTGAAAAAAAAAAAAAAGGAACCAAAACTTGATTTGACAAATTCTAAACTTATCCATACTGCAAAAATTGATAAAGCCTACTCAGAATACTGTGGGTGTGGTTGAGCAACCAGTTGATAAAGAGATCATAAGTATGACCGATGATCTCATAACCATCTCAGCTGAAGCAAGGAGTAGAGATGGGATTATACTGGCAAACATGCCGTCAGTTGGAACTAAAGGAGACGAGAAAGCAGGACAAAGTAAATGCGGGCCATTGGCCTTCTCAGATTCTACAGGACTGGACCATATCGCTATTTGGCTGCAAACGTGCACTATTGTTTAAGCACAAGAAAAAACGACCCCAGAGGCAATTTAGAGATCATCAGTGCTGCCACTCATACCACAGGCCCAAGGGAAAAGGGCTAGTTCCTCTTCAGTTTTAGAGGGTGGGGTCACCCTGCCAAACCATAAGGATAGCAGGACATCAAGCCAAAGTGGACTATTCCTGAGTCTTAAAATATAATGGAACTTGCCTTGCTAGGTTTTGGACTTGCTGGGGACTCATCAGTCTTTTCTTGTTTTCTATTTCTCCCTTTTGGAACCGCAATATCAATCCTATGCCTGTTCCACCATTGTGTTTTGGAAGCACATAACTTGTCTGGTTTCACAGGTTCACAGCTGGAGAAGAATAAGAGTCATATCTTGTCTCACCCATTCCTGATTTGGGTAATATTTAGATGAGACATCGGACTTCAGAGTTAATGCTGGAATTAGTTAAAACCTTGATACTGTTAGTATGGAATAAATACATTTTGCATGTGATAAGGGCATGAATTGTGGTGGCGGGGGCAGGGACAGAATACTATAGAATGTGTTCACTCAAAATGTGTATGTTGAGATCCTAACCCCTAATGTGACTGTATTTGGAGACACAGTCTTTAGGAAGTTTTAAGCTTAAATAAGGTCATAAGGTAGCCCCCTAATTTGATAGGCTTGGTGTCCTCATAAGAGGAAGAGGAGAGACCAGCGCTAGCTAACTCTCTGCTGTGTGAGGACATAGTGAAAAGGCAGCCATCTGCAAACCAGAAGAGAGCCCTCATCAGAGACCAAACCCTGCTGAACCATCATCTCAGGCTTTTCAGCCTCTAGAAGTGTGAGAAATACATTTCCGTCGTTAAGTCACTGAGCCTATGGTATTCGTTATGGCAGCCTAAGCTAATATACTTTCTGTGCCTCAGTTTCCCCATCTATAAAACAGAGATAACCATGCCTAGCTCTTAGGATTGTGGTAATAACAAGTTAACACATGTAAAGTGTGGTGAATGTTATAAAGATGAAGACTGCTCAAGGGACAAAGGTGCCATTTGACCTTAGCTGGGTATTTTAAAAGTCTTGGCACCACACTATTCTAGCTTAAGTTGCATTCTTGCTGAAGTTTAATTTCCCTGGGGAGGGTAATAGTCACTTATTTCTCAAGGTGATGAAGAACAGAAGATGGTACAAAAGATCTTAGGTGTAGGTCCTGAGGAAATGAGGTGGAAAGCTCACAAGGAGTTGAGAGCAAAGGCTGAAGGCCCCGAGGCCTGTTTCTTCAAAGCTTGAAGTTGAGGAGAAAGCAGAGTTGAGTACATTTGTGACAGGTGAGGACATTTAAAGGGAGATTGTTAAATTTGGAATTATTGAAAAATGTATTTAAAAAAAAAATAGACTCCAAAACTTTCAGTACTGCATTTATTTGTCTCTAGAAGGTAACCCTGGGCCTTTTCACTTCTCATGTGTGTGGGAGTCTGAAACAGAGAAGAAAGTCCATTATAAATAGCTAAAGAATAAGAACAGTTTATAAAACAAATACAACTAATACAGAAATATGCAAAATTTTAATTTCATTATTAATCAAAGATATTTAAATTTAAAGATATCATTTTAATAGAGCTCATTGTTGGCGAGAATGTGCTGAAATTGGCACTCTTGCAGAGCTGATGGTACTATAAACTGCCACTATGCATGAAGTCATAGAATGGCCTACCTGTGACTCAGGAGTCCTACTTCTGGGAATCTATCCTGTAAAAACAATACAAAATACAGACAGAGCTAAACACATCAAGTTATTTACCATGTTTATGAAGGAGGAAAAAAAGCTGAAAACAACAAGTAGAACAATTAGAAAAATCAAAAACAGGACACACAATGTTATGTGCCCTATGATAATTTCTTCTCTTAGTTGCAAAGGGGAAAAATGGAATTTTAGTATATTTGCATCAAGTGGTTTTACCAGGAGAGAATATCATTTTGTGCCCAATTTTTCAAAATCTCAACTTTGAAGGAAAAACAAACTCATGACTAACAAAATCATAGTCAAATCATAGTCAGGTGGTTTGGTTATTGGAACCCATTAAGTATATCACAGTGAATGTTAAAACACTGCAAATGTTTTAATTTAGTTTTAACTTTTTATCTATGTTCCAATCTACTCTTGCTTACATTTCAAGGTTGAGTTTTGTTAGACAGTGTTTAAAATGGATTGAACATCATTACCCACACCCTAACCTCAACATTTCATTGACTTGCTAGATACTGGGCAAGCTGCTTCTGTTCCTAAGTTTCCTCACATGTAAAATAGATATAACTTCGCAAATCACAGGGTGGTTATGAAAATTAAATAGGTTTTAATATGTATAAAGTGCCAGGAATAGTGTCTGGCGCAAAAAAGCATGAGTAACTTTTTCTGATTTTGATGGAGTCTTTCCACTAAACATGTGAACAAGCTTTCTCTCTTTTTTTTCTTTAGTTCAGGTCTTGCTTTAGTAGCCTTTTTAAAAAAAAATTTTTTTTTTTAATGTCCAGGGTGTTGTATACCTAAGAGCCAAATGTACATATATTTACCTGAAGGGTTAAAGGATAATTGAATCCTTTCAGCCTATAGGTCTAGTATATTTTATTTAGATCTTTGTTTCTTTTTAAGAGTTAGTTGGAAAATTCCAGAACTGTAATAAGTATCAGAATAAAAAAACTTGCTAAAAAGTGTATCAATATGCTCTTTAATGTCACAGTTGATATTAAAGACTGTTGGTCTCATCTAAGCCCCAAAATTTAAGGTCCAAGAAAAGGGTCAACTGAAGAATGAAAACCCGGTTTGCTGTTTACCTTCCTTAAGAAGGCAGGCACAGTCCCTGCTGGCTGTGTAGCTGCATAATTCGACATATTATTCAATGTACTTTTCCTCCACCCACTGAGCCAAGACTTGGTGGGGGAGATGCGGGTGGATAGAAGTCCTTGCTTACTCAGCTTTAGGGTTCAGTCCTCAGTCTTTCCGTAATATGAAAAGCAAGGATCACCTTTCTGGAGGTCAGAGAGCTACCAATATATATGTGCCATCACAGCACCAGTCCCTAAAACCCCAAAGTTTAGAAAAACACAAAATCCTAAAATTTGGATAAAATCCCAAAGCAAAACGCAGTCACTGGAACAGCCTCTGTGTGAGCCCCAGTGCCCTTAGTTCAGGGCTGCAAAGCTAAGTGCCTCAACACATGAAACAGGCTAGTGCGGTGCAGTAAGGAGTGTGGAGGACTCTGACAAACTAGGAAGCACCACCCCATCAAAAGGGACACAACTTCTCAAAATATTCTGCTGGCTAAACTTATCAGAATATGCCCCACAGGCCAGCAGGGAACCCTGAGGCAGATGAATGTGCTTCCCAAGCAAAAACCTAGCCCCATCACGTACTGTGGTAGAATTTTCACTGTTACATAGAGTCACTACCTGGGGGAAATGTGAGATGAAAGAAGAACAAGGCTTCAGAGCTTTCCCAAGATGCTAACGAATTCATCCCAACCAGCCAAACCATCTCATTTCAGAGCTAAATATGCCATAGAAGAGATATCCCTCGTGACCACCATAACCTGGAGAGGGGGTCATGGGAATCTACCACCCACACAGGCTTCCTTCTCTCAGAATCTCTTTCAAGGAACATTTCCATGACATGAGAGCATTTAGAAGTGTATGTTGGCAGCATATCCAGGCCCCCAGAATAGACACTTCCATGTGTCCTTTTCCAAAATCATCCATATGTCCCTCTCCAAAGCCCCCCGGACCCTAGCATTCTTGGCATCTCACTCCAAAATGGAGAGTGGTCTTTGTCTAGAGACATGGTCTCTACAGTATCACAAGCAACTCTGAACAAAATTCGGAGCCATGCTTGATGTGAAATGCCTGAGCCATAACCACAGGTGACAAGTTGAAGGAATATACAACGGCAGGATAGCAAACACACTGCCAACCAGCAAGACCCAACACCAGTATGGCAAAACCTACACCCTGAAGCTCCCATTTTTTATTTTTTATTTTTTTTGAGTTGGAGTCTTACTCTGTCGCCCAGACTGGAGTGCAGTGGCCGCTCCCGGCCACCGCAGCCTCGACCTGCTGGGCTCCAGCGATCCTTCTGCCTCAGCCTTCCAAGTCGCTGGAACTACAGGCGCGCGCTACCACGCCCGGCTAATTTTTGATTTATTGTAGAGATGAGGTCTCGCCAGGTTGCCCAGGCGGGCCACGAATTCTTTTTTTTTTTTGAGTCAAAGTCTTACTCTGTCACCCAGGCTAGAGTGCAGTGGCATGCTCAAGGACACCACAGCCTCAATCTGCTGAGCTCAGGTGGTCCTTCTGCCTCGGCCTTCAAGTAGCTCGAACCACAGGCATGTGCCACCATGCCCAGTTAATTTTTTTGATTTATTATAAAGATGAGGTCGCGCCATGTTGCCCAGGCTGGTCTCAAACCCCTGGGCTCAGGCAATCCTCTTGCCTCTGCCTCTCAAAGTGCTGGGATTACAGGCATGAGCCACCATGCCTGGCTCAATATACGCCCGGCTATGTTTAGGTTTTTGAACAACCACCAAACTGTCTTCCACAGTGGTTGCACTATTTTACATTTCCACTAGTCATGTACGAGAGTTCCAATTTTGCCATATTCTCACCAATATGTGTAGTTTTCCATTAAAAAAAATCATTGTAGTTATCCTAATAGGTGTTAAGTCATACCTCACTTTGGTTTTGATTTGCATTCCCCTAATGACTAATAATGTTGAGCATCTTTTCATGTGCTTATTGGCCATTTGTATAACTTCTTCGGATAAATGTCCATTTAAATCCTTCACCCACTTTTTGGTTGGGTTGGCTTTTTGTTAAACTGTAGTTTTATATATGTTCAATATTAAATCTTTATCAGATATATGATTTCCAAATATTTTCTCTCATCCTGTAGGTTGTCTTTTCACTTTTTGATAATGCCTTTGATGTATAACAGTTTTCCATTTTTATGAAACCCAATTTTATTTTTTCATTTATTGCTTATGCTTTGGTGTCATACCTAAGAATCCACTGCCAAACCCAAAATCATGAAGATTTACTCCTATGTTTTCTTCTAAGAGTTTTATGGTTTTAGTCCTCATATTTCGATCGTTGACCCACTTTGAGCTGAGTGTGTATATGGTATGAGATAGGGGTCCAAATTCATGTGGAAATCCAGTTTTCCCAGCACCATAGGTTGAGGAAATTATTTTTTTTCCAACTGAGTGGATTTGGTGCCCTTGTAAAAAATCAACTGGTTATAGATGTATGGCCATATTTCTGAACTCTCAATTCTATTCCATTGGTCTACCTTTACACCAGTACTACACTGTTTTCATTAGCTTAGTGGTAAGTTTCATAATTTTCAGTGCACAAATCTTGTGTCCTTGGTTAAATCTATTCTCAGGTATTTTATTCTTTAGATGCTATTGTAAACTGAAATTTTTTTCTTAATTTTCTATTCTGATTGTTCATTGCTGCTGTACAGACACTGAACTGAATTGTGTGGGTTGATCTTATACCCTGAAACTTTGCTGCATTCATTTATCAGCTCTAGTAGTTTTCTTGTGGATTCTTAGAGATTTTCTATACCTATATAGAATCAGGTGATCTGCAAATAGAGATAATTTTACTTCTTCCATTCCAATATGGATGTTTTTTATTTCTCTTTCTTGTGTAATTGGTCTGGATAGAAATGCCAGACAATGCTAAATAGCAGTGACAAAAAAGGGCGTCCTTTCTGATCTTAAGGAGACAGCATTCAGTCTTTCATCATTGAGTATGACGTTAGTTGTGGGTTCATAAAAGTCCTTTATTATGCTGAGAAAGTTCCCTTCTATTCCTAATTTTCTGAGAGTTTTATCCTGAAAGTGTTGGATTTTGTCAACTGCCTTTTATGCATCAACTGAGATGATGTCTTTTATGCAGAGGTTTTCCTCCCTTTGTCTATCAATGTGATGCATTACTTCTATTAATTTTCTTATGTTGAAAATTCTGAGTTCCTGGGATAAATCCTACTTGGTCATGGTATACTGGGGAGGCGAAAAAAATGTATACACATTTTAAGAGATGTTATCTATGTATTACTTTTAGTTTGCAATAATCAGAAGTATCTGGATGCTGATCAGATTGTAACCACTTTCAGTCCTCTTGTAACTACAGATGTCAAACGTGACTTGTACTCATCTTTTGTTATCGGAATATACTGAGTATTACAATTTTGATATAGTTTTTCCTTCCTTAAAATGTGTATACATTTTTTGGCATCCTCTGTATAATTCTTTTGATATATTGTTCTATTTGATTTGCTAGTATTCTGTTCAAAATGTTTGCATCTATATTCATAAGGAATATCGATCTGTAATTTTCTTTTCTTGTGATGTCTTTGTCTGGTTTCGGAATCAGAGTAATACTAGTCTTGTAAGCTGAATTAGAAAACTTTCTCTTCTATTCTATTTTTTGGAAGAGTTTGAGAAGGATTGGTGTCAATTGTCCTTTAAATGCTTTGTAGAATTCACCAGTGTATCAATCTGGTCCTAAATTTTTTTTGTTGGGAAATTTTAAAATATTTTTCTATTTCTTCTTGAGTCAGTTTAGACAATTTGTATATTACTAAAAATTTTTCCATTTCATCTAGGTTATCTAGTTTGCTGGCATACCAGATATAGTTTATAATATTCTGTTACAACCCTTTTTATTCCTCTCTGGTCAGTAGTAATCATTTTGATTTTAGTTACTTGCATCTTCTCTCTTTTTTCTTTGTCAGTCTAGCCAAAGTTTTATCAGTTGTATTGATCTTTTGGAAGAAACAAGTTATGGTTTCATTGTTTCTATTGTTTTTCTATTCTCTTTTTAAATCTATTTTTACTTTAATCTGTAGTATTTTCTTCTTTATGTTAGTTTTCTGTTTAATCTGTTCCTCTTTTTCTATATAAAGTTAGGTTATCTATTTGAGTTCTTTTTTATTAATGTAGGCAATTACAACTATAAATTTCCCTTGGAGCCCTGTCTTCACTGCGTCTCATAAGTTTTGGTATGTCAAATTCATAATTGCATATTATAGAGCAGTAAAAACAAATGCACTACAGCTACCTGTAACTTTATAGCTTTGTGAGAAACTAACAAGCTGACTTTCAAAGTGGAGGTATCATTTTATGTTCTCATGAGCAATGTATGAGAGTTTTCCCATTGCTCCACATCCTTTCCAGCATTTGATGTGGTCAAGGTTTTTAATTTTGGCCATTCTAATAGGTGTATAGTGGTATCTTATGTTTTAAATTGCAATTTCCTAATGACAGATGATGTTGAGCATCTTTTCATATGCTTATTTGCCATCTGTATATCTGTATATCTTTTCTGGTGCAGTATCTGTAAAGCTCTTTTGCCCTTTTAAAGCATTAAACTGATTGTTCTCATTTATTGTTGATTTTTTGGGAGTTCTTTGCATATGTTAGATACAAGTCCTTTATCAGATATGTTTTTTTCAATTTTTTTTCTCAGTTTATAATTCTCTTAGCAGGGTCTTTCTCAGAGCAGAAGTTTTTAACTTTAATAAAGTTTAACTTACCATTTTTTTCTTTCATGAATCATGCTTTTAGTGTTATATCTTAACCAAATCCAAAATCACCTAGATTTTTCTGTTATTTTCTAGAAGTTTTATAGCTTTGTAATATGCATTTATCTCTACCTTGAGTTAATTTTCCTGAAATCTGTGTTTAGATTCATTGTTTTGCACGTGCATGTTTTGCACGTGGATGCTGAAAATACATCCTTTCTGTATCGACTTGCCTTTACTCCTTTGCCAAAAATCAGTTAACTATATCTGTATGAGATTATTTCTGGACACTCTGATCTGTTCCATCAATCCATTTTTCTGTTTTTTCACCAATACTACAGTTGATTACTGTAGCTTTATAGTAAATCATAAAGTTGAGTAGTATCAAAACTTTCCTTGACTTTGTTTTTCTTCAGTATTCTGTTGGCATTTTTGAGACTTTTTCTTTCTTCCTTTTTTTTTTTTTTTGAGTCGAAGTCTCACTCTGTCACCTAGGCTGAAGTGCAGTGGCATACTTCATAGCCACCGCAGCCTCAACCTGCAGGACTCAGGTGATCCTTCTGCCTCAGTCTTCCAAATAGCTGGAACCAAAGGCATGCACCACCATGCCTGGCTAATTTTTTAATTTTGTTGGAGAGACGAGGTCTCACCATGTTCCCCAGGCTGGTCTTGAATCCCTGGGCTCAATCAATCCTCTTGCCTCAGCTTCCCAAAATGCTGGCATTACTGGCGTGAGCCACCATGCCCAGCCTCTTTTACTTTTTCATATAAACTTTGCAATCAGTTTGCTAACATGCCCAAAATTGTATTAAGTTAATTGTATTAAATTAATAAATCAAATTGTGAAAAATTGACATTCTAACAATATTGAGTCTTTCTATCCATGAGTACTGAGTATCTCTCTATTTATTCATACTTAATTTCTTTCATCAGAGTTTTGTTGTTTACTTCATATAGACGTTGTACATATACCTATGCATTTCTTCTTTTTTGGGGTGCTAATGTAAATGACTTTTGTTTTGTTCTGTTTTTGAGTCAGAGTCTCACTCTGTCACCCAGGCTGGATGGAATGCAGTTGCACACACATGGCCACCCCAGCGTCGACCTGCTGGGCTCTGGCAATCCTTCCGCCTCAGCCTTCCAAGCAGCTGGAACTAGAGTTGCGTGCTACCGCGCCTGGCTAATTTTTTTATTTTTATTGTAGAGACAAGGTCTCACCATGTTGCCCCAGCTGGTCTCGAACCCAGGGGCTCAGGCAATTCTCTTGCCTTAGCCCCCCAAAGCGCTGAGATTACAGGCTTGAGCCACTGCGCCCGGCCAGTGTTGTTTTTTAATTTCAAATTCCAATTATAGGAAAGCAATTTTATTTTCTATATTAAGCTTGTAGCCTACAATCTTTTAATAATCAGTTATTTGTCCCAGGAGTGTGAGTTTGGGTTTTGTTTTTTGGGGGGAGGGTTGATAATTCTTTGGGATTTTCTGCATAGACATTCATATTATCTATGAACAAAGGTCATTTATTTCTTCCTTGTCAATCTGCATATCCCTTTTTTCCTCTTTATTGTCTTATGGCATTAGCTAGAATTTCCAGTACAATTTTGAATAGAAGTGGTGGCAGGGGATATTCTTGTCGTGTTTCTGATCTTAGGGGGAAAGCATTTAGTTTCTCATCATTAAATGTAATGTTAGCTGCAGAGTTTATTTTATAGATTTTTTAAAATCAAAGTGAGAAAGTAGCCCTCTATTCCCAATTTGTTGAGAGCTTTATATCAGGATGGATGTTAGATTTTGTCAAATGCTTTTTCTGCATCTAGTGATACAACCATATGATTTTTTTCTTCTTTAGCCTATTGATATGATGGGTTACATTAGTTGATATGTGAATATTGAACCAGTCTTGTACACCTGAAATTAATCTCACTTGTTTGCGGTATATAATTCTTTTTATATAATGTTGGATTCAATTTGTTAATATTTTGTTGAGGACTTTGACATCTATATTCACGAGAGGTACTAGCCTGTATTTTTTCTTTCTTATAATGCCTTTGGTTTTGGTATTGGGGTAATTCTGGCTTTATGAAATGAATTAAGGGTTCCCTCTGGGTCTATTTTATGGAAGAAACTATGGAAAATTGGTGTAATTTCTTCCTTAAATGTTTGGTAGAATTCATCAATAAAACCATCTGAGCCATGATAAATCAAATAAAGATTAAAGCAAAAATAAATGAAATAGGGACTAGAAAACAAGGTAAAATCAACAAAACCAAAAGTTGGTTCTTTGAAAAGATCAACAAAATTGACAAATCTTTACCTAGCTTGATCAAGCAAGAAAAAAAAAAAGAGAAGACTCGCATTATTACTAAGGCAGAAATAAAGAAGGGGACATTACAACAGAACTTAGAGAAATTAAAAAGATAATAAAGGGATTTTATGAACAACTGTATGCCAACACATACCTTAAATGAAGTGGGAGTTTTTATAAAGACACAAACTAACAAAACTGACTCAAAAATAATCTGAACAGATGTAGAACAAGTAGAGATTGAATTATTTTTATTTTTATTATTTTTTTAATTTTAGTTTTTATTTTTAGAAAGCAGGTTTATCAAGAAGACAGAAAAGCTCTCACAGTGGGAGGGGACCCGAGGGGGTTGCCCCCAAATTATTATATATATATATTTTTGAGTTGGAGTCTCACTCCGTCGCCCCGACTCGAGCGCAGTGGCCACTCCCAGCCACCGCAGCCTCCACCTGCTGGGCTTGGGCGATCCTTCCGCCTCCGCCTTCCGAGTAGCCCGAACTACAGGCGCGCGCTACCACGCCCGGTTAATTTTTTGATTTATCGTAGAGATGAGGTCTCGCCAAGTTGCCCAGGCGGGTCTCAAACCCGCGGGCTCAGGCAATCCACTCACCTCAGCCTCCCAAAGCGCGGGATTACAGGCTGAGCCACCGAGCCCGGCTTTTTTTTTTTTTTTTTTTGAGTTGGAGTCTCACTGTCGCCCAGACTGGAGTGCAGTGGCCGCTCCCAGCTACCCCAGCCTCGACCTGCTGGGCTCCGGCGATCCTTCCGCCTCCGCCTTCCAAATAGCTGGAACTACAGGGGCTCACTACCACACCCAGCTAATTTTTTTAAATTTATTGTAGAGATGAGGTCTCACCAAGTTGCTCAGGTGGGTCTCGAACCCGCGGGCTCAGGCAATCCACTCACCTCGGCCTCCCAAAGCGCGGGATTACAGGCTGAGCCACCGAGCCTGGCCCAAATTAGTATTTTTAAACCTCTGACAACGAAAACCATGGTCCAGATAGCTTCATTTGTGAATTATATCAACATCTAAAGAACTAGTATCAATCCTTCACAAATACTTCCAAAAAATAGAAGACAAGGGAACACTTTCTAAGTCATTTCATAATGCCAATATAACCCTAGTACCAAAACCAGTCAGATATCACAAGAAAAAAATATAGACCATTATTTCTTATGAATGCAGACATAAAAATTCTCAACAAAATGCTAGCAAGTGAAATGCAGCAACATATTAAAAGGATTATATGCCATGACCAACTGAGATTTATCCCAGGAATGAATGGTAAATGTAGCATCTCAAAATCAGTGTATATACCATATTAGTAGAATAAAAGAAAAAAAAATCCCACATAACCATCTCAATAGACACAGAAGAAGTATTTGATGAAATCCAGCACCCTTTCAGGATAAAAACACTCAATAAAGCAGGAATAGACAAGAACTCCTGCAAACTAATAAAGGATGTTCACTAAAGGATACCTTTAAGAAAGTGAAAAACCCCACAAAAGTGGGAGAAAATATTTACAAATCACATATCTGATAAGGAACTTGTATCCAGAGCATATAAAGAACTTTCACAAATTGATAACAAGACAAACCAATTTTAAAATAGGCAAAGGACTTGAATAGACATTTTGCCAGATATAAAATGGCCAATAAACATATGAAAAAATGTTTAACATCATTAGTCATTAGAGAGATGCATATCAAAATTATAATGATACCACTTCATACCCACTGGAATGGCTGTAATTTTTAAAAGATGTTAGCAAGTGTTAGTGAGGAAGTAGACAAATTAGAACTCTCATCCATTTCTGGCTAGAATGTAAAATGATGCAACTACTTTGGAAAACAGTTTTGTGGTGCCTAAAACACTACACATAAAGTTACCATATGACACAGTAATTCCACTCCTAGATATATACCCAAGGGAAATGAAAACATATGTCTTGTACATGAATGTCATTGCAACATTATTCATAATAGCCAAAATGTGGAAGCAATTTAAATGTCCATCCACTGGTGAATAAACAAAATATTGTACCCATACAATTAATCATGTTTGATCATAGAAAGGAATAACATATTCATACATGCTAAAACATGAATGAACCCTGAAAATATGATAGAGGAAAGAAGCCGATCACAAAAGACCACATGTTGCATGATTCCATTTATGTGAAACATCCAGAATAAGCAAATCTAGAAATGTCAGAAAATAGGTTTGTGGTTGCCAGGGTCTGGGTGTGTGGGAGGAATGGGGAATGACTGCTAACGTATATGAAACCTCATACACATATAACCCCCTTTTGGGGGTTTTGAAAAAGTTCTAAAGTTAGACTGGGTGATAGTTACATAGATCTGTAAATACACTAAAAACCATTGAACTGTATACTTTTTTACAGAGTGAATTTATGAGATGTGAAAATATATATATATATATTTTTTTTTTTTTTTTTTGAGTTGGAGTCTTACTCTGTCACCCAGGCTGGAGTGCCGTGGCACCCTCATGGCCACTCCAGCATTGACCTGCTGGGCTCTGGCAATCCTTCCGCCTCAGCCTTCCAAGTAGCCAGAACTACAGACACGCGCTACCATGCTCAGCTAATTTTTTATATATTGCAGAGAAGAGGTCTCGCCAAGTTGCCAGGGCTGGTCTCAAACCCATGGGCTTAGGCAATCTACTCGCCTCGGCCTCCCAAAGTGCTGGGGTTACAGGCTGAGCCACTGAGCCTGGCCTATATCTTTATAAAACTGTATTTTTAAAAAAGAAAAAATGTAGAGAGAATGGTTTACTAAAGCTTCATCACTCAGCTTAAACCCTTATCAACTCATGGACAATCTTGCTTCATCTACAGTCCAACCCCACCATTCTACCCCTCCCTCACTGGAGTGTTTTAAAAGCAAATTCAAAATATTATTTCATCTGTAAATATTCTGTTTATTGCTCCAAAAAGAAGAACTTTTCTTAAAAACATAATCATGATACTGTTATCCCATCCCCCAAAATTTTAAATAATACCCTAATAGAAACAAATATCCTGTGTTTGTTCACATTTTACCCAGTGTCTCATTAATGTAATTTTTTTTTTTTTTTTTTTTTTTTTTTTTTTTTTTTTTTTTTTTTTTTTTTATATAAATTTTTACAAGAAGGTTGGGCAATGGGCGCGCCCGGACCCCCCCCCCCCCAACGACCGGGG
>CAUYQG010096872.1:0-62932 GCA_963574415.1 Tarsius wallacei
CTAGCTGATCTCGGCTGGGTGGGCGGGGAGCTGCCACTGCACACCATATTTGCACCCATAGTGAAAACCCAACCAAAAAAAAAAAAAAAAAAAAAAAAAAAGAACTGTTATGTTCACGTCATTGTGCTAGGACCTGTTGTAGAAATGTCTGCGTCCCTCCCTGCCTGCTGCCTGGTCAGTGGCCATGACCTGCTGTCCAGTTATAGTTAGATCAGTTGTAGTCAAATGGAGGGCACACCTTGCCTAGAGATGTCCCCTCTCAATTATCCTTTCTATGTGGGCAGTTACTTGCCAGGGAAGTCAGTAGGCAAGGCCGGCCCTCCTGCAGGCCCACGGACCCTGGCCCTCCTCTGTGCCTACCTTTTCTTTAATCGAGTGCTGCAGTTCAGCATCATCATCAAGCCGCTGTTCGAGTCGTTCAAGGGAATGGTGTCCACCAGCAGCCTGGAAGAGCTGCACCGGACGGCGCTGTCCTGGCTGGACCAGCACTGCTCCCTGCCCATCCTCAGGCCAAGTGAGTGAGGTGCCACCGGGGTCGGGAGGGCTTCATGCTAATCCTAGGGACAGGAAGACCTTGGTAAGGATAGTGCTTGGGAAAACCCAGATCCACTGCAGGCCACCAGGCAAGGCCAAGGCATGAGCACGATGCTATCCAGGAGGCCCTGAGCCAGAGACACCCCTGCAGGGACAGGGAGCTGGGCGCCAGGCTTCTGCCATCAGTGTTTCTGTCAGTTGCTCAAGTCCTTGGGAAGCTGAGGCAGAAAGGTCACCTGAGCCCAGGAGATCAAGGCTGCAGTGAACCAACATTATGCCACTGCATCCCAGCCTAGGTGAGAGTGAAACCCTGCCTCCAAAAAAAAAAAAGGTTATAAAACTTAATATCAAAGTAGTTGGAGCAAGCCCTCCAACAGCAGGAACAGCTTAGAATTCTCTACCTAGCCAGGCATGATAGTACATGTCCATAGTCCCAGCTACCCAGGAGGTTGAGGTGGGAGGATCGTTTGAGCCCAGGAATTCTAGGCTGCAGTGAGCTAGGCTTGCACTACTGCACTCCAGCCTAGACAACAGAGCGAGACCCTATTTCTTACAAAATTTTTTAGAGTCCTCTGCCTGTTTGCAGCTCCTGCTGGGATATGGAAAGTTCTCCGGAGGCAGGGGGTGAGTGTGTAGGTCTCGGTGTAGGGCCTCTCTGGCGTTCCTCCCTGCAGTCAAGCCATGGCTGTCATTCTCTGGTGCCTGAGAGTCGCCACATGCGGTTGTAAGTGTGAGGCCAGGTACGCAGTGCATTGTGGGTCCATGTCCACACCTGTGTCTGACTCCCTCTGTCTTCCAGTGGTGTTGAACACGCTGCGGCAGCTGAGCACATCCACCTCCATCCTCACAGACCCGGCCCAGCTGCCTGAGCAGGCCTCCAAGGCCGTCACCAGACTGGGCAAGAGATCGGGGGAGTCCTAGCCGCTTAGCTGGCATGCGGTACCATGGAGACCCTGCCCAGGAAGGAGGCCGTGCCCCCCCCCAGTCCTTCCTGATGCCCAGCCTCAGGGCCTCCCTTCGATTCTGCAGCCCTCAGCGCTGGTCAGGATGCCACGCTCAGGTCTGAAGCAGGTTTGGAGCCTGCTGTCAGCAATAGCCCATCTTTGGGAAGCCCTTGCTGTGAACTCTCTCACTCAGTGACCTCAGTCACCAACCTCCTCTGCCCTCAGAGCAGCCCAGACGAAAGGGAAGTACTAGTCCTGTCCTGCTGGGGGCCTGTCGGGCCCTGTGCTAGTGAGCAGAGTTGATGGGACGAGGGAGACAAAGCCTGCTCCTGTCTTGAGACCCACAGACCTGTCCCTTGTCCACTGTGCTCCTCTGGCTGACACCCTGCCCTGCTTTCTGGCCTGCCCATGGGGTGTTAGAAGGCGTCTTTCTCCCCCCAACTCTGACAGCACCTGGCTTGTGGATGGATTTGGACTTCTGTATGGTGGGCTGCTGGGGAAAGTGCCTTCTTTAGAGACCCCCAGAACTCGTGTGTAAAACCAATGGGTGTGGAAGCATACAGGATAAGAACGGGAGCACGCGGTGCACAGCTGCTGCTCTGGCTTGGAAGTCCTCCTGGCAGTGGCTCATCTTTCCTGTTCTTGTTCCACCTGGTGTTGCAGGGCCTTCTTGGGCGTCACCTCACCAGTGGCCCTTCTGCTGCCATCTGCCACTTGCTCCCAGGCTGCAGCCTCGGACCAATCAGGCATGTCCGAGGGGCATGTATAGCCCTTAAGTTCTGGCATGCGAAAGATCAGACTCCACGTTCCTGCTGTCAGCCTCATTATCTTGTATGATGTCATTCAACTGGGAGCCCTAAACCAGGATGGTTCTTGGACCAAAGATGTCTCCACGCTCCAAGTCTGTCCCGTCTTGTGTTTGGAGGAAGAAACTGAATGTTGAGAGACACAACTCTGGAGTGGTCAGCTCTTGTCACTGTCTCTAGGCGTCTCCCAGATGAGACAGTGAAGAAGCTACTCAGATCCGGTCCAGGTGGAGCACAATGGGTGACTGAGTGGTCAGAGTGAACAGCAGGAGGCCGGCCTGACACAGTCCTCACCCTCTGCTGGCTACCTCTGCAGGTGGCTGCAGGGGCAGGGCTCCCTCTCCAACACTCAGGAAGCCCAGCCGAGGGGGCCTCCTTATGGCAAGTGCATGCTTCTAGATCCCTGCTGGGAAGTTCAGAACAGCCCACAGGCTTTCCCTGTGACCTCTGTCCTGCCTCTTCTTACCCTCCCTTCCTGCCTGCAGGTGCTGGGGAGGGCTTTGAAGGAGCCTAAGTGCTGTGTGAAGAAGGGGACCCCCAGGATGCCTCCTGAGGCTTAGATCCAGTCAAAGACTCACTGGCTCTTGGAGGCCCCAAGGGCAGGCAGCCTGCCTCAGCCTTGGGATGGAGGATGGGGAAGGCGTCTCCCCTGCCACAGCCATGCCACCGCCTCTTGCTGTAGTTCCCTGATCAGCTGCCTGCTCTCCTGTCTGGGCTCCAACCCTGTACAAAGCAGCTTGGGACACTGCTTAGCCACCCAGAGAACATGTTTACAGGCTTTCCAGATCACCTTCCTGTGGTGAGCCCAGACAAGGCTGGTCCCTGGAATTTCCACTGGGAGATAGTAATAGAATCCATCCTCTACCCTTGGATGAACAGGAAGTCACCCTTCCAAAGGCGGAATCCACAAAGGTCAGAAGGAAAGCAGAAAGAAACCCCAGTGTGGCTGGCTGTGCAGGCCTTGTGGCGGGTCCTGAGCTCAGCCCCTCCCACACCTGTGCCTTTGTAAACGCCTAGGTGACCATAGTGACTGGCCAAGCCAAGGACTCTCCTCAGTCAGCAGCTTTCTCCCCACCCCTTGCTGGGGAGGAATTTTTTTTTTAACTCCATGGGATATAAAATTGGCCTTCTGCTTCTTTGGCCTACCTCTCCCTTCCTTTTGCTGAATTAATGTCCATGGTTCTGTTTTGTCAGATATTTAAGGCTGTTAGGTTGTATGAGACTTGAAGGAAGTTGTGTGTGTGTGTGTGTGTGTGTGTGTGTGTGTGTGTGTGTCCTGGCAGACTGGTAACTAGATGCATGTCTTTGTTTTTGAGATATTTCTGTAAATTCATTTCTCTTGGTGCTCATGATTACCATGGCCATAGGGCCACAGTGCCGTATCTCTGCTGCAGACACGATTGTTTCTTGTCCTCGAGTTTTTTGGGTTTGGAATTTTGCCTGATGAATCTAGCCAAACAGAGGGACCCGGCCTTGACCTCTTGACCTCTGTCCTGGGCTCCTGGGCCAAGTGCGGGGACAGCCAAGGCCACTGTGCCAGCCGCCTCCAGTGGGCACTAATGGCAGGACTAGGCTTTGTTTACACTCATTTTCACCCCTATTCCTGTCTCCACGCCCATAAAATAAACTTCAAAATGCTGATGCTGGCCAGGCCTGGTGGCTCAGCCTGTAATCTCAGCATTTTGGGAGGCCGAGGTGAGTGGATTGCCTGAGCCCATGGGTTCGAGGCCAGCCCGGGCAACTTGGCGAGACCTGGTCTCTACAATAAATCAAAAATTAGCCAGGTGTGGTAGTGCGCGCCTATAGTTATGGCTACTTGGAAGACTGAGACAGAAGGATCGCCAGAGCCCAGCAGGTCGACGCTGGAGTGGCCATGAGTGTGCCGTGACACTCCAGCCTGGGCGGCAGAGTAAGACTCCAACTCAAAAAAAAAATGCTTATGCTATGGAGAATAAGAAAATCCATCTTAAACGAAAAACAACAATGCCTGCTGGCACTCAGATCTCTGCAAGTGTTTCTGTGAAATCCTCCGGTGTCGTCAGCTCCCTGCACAGCACTGCTGCGTTTGCGGGATATGAGTAGCAGGCTCGAGGGCAGGGTGGCTGCCACCCAAGTGCTTTCTGAGGGTTGACTGGCCGCTCACACACCTGCTGTCACCCAGGCAGGCCTTCCGCAGGAAGCAGCAACAGCATCCGAAGTTGGTGTTGATAACAGTGCCTGGTCTCATCAAGGGGAAGGGGCCCTGGGTAGCAGGAACCCCAGTGCTGGTCCCAGAGCCACTGGCAGGAAGGGTCAACAGCCAGTCAGACCACATGCTCTTGTGACCTAACTCTCCCATTTCCTTGGGCCTGACTCACTCCCTTTTCTAGAAGTCAGTCCTGAAGGCTCTCTGCTCTGCTGAGATGATGTAAACTTGGATTCTTAGCACGGCACTGAAAACCCAAGGGTGGTGCCAAAGTCCCTGGTGCCTCCCCAGGTGACGTGGTGTGGTGGCATGAGGTACTTCTGTCCCCGTCACTGCTGGGGAGGGCTCATATCCCCCCCGTGTCTGCATAGCCCTGGCCCTACCCCAGCAGCCTGGGCCTGTGGAAGTGAGGGCTGCAGGTGAGGACTGGCAGAGCCCCCTTTCTGTAGCCCTGGTGTCCCCCCGAGTGAATCCTGAGTGGCAGGTGCTTCGTTTTGAAGGTAGCAAGTCTTTGCTGTCTGCTGGACGAGACCTTTTTGTATTCTCAAAAGAACTCAATATAGCAGAGCTGGGCCAACAGACCCAGTGAGTGGGTATTGGGTGCTGTGGCCCTGGTCCTGTGTTGGCGGACCTTGCCTTGGCTCAGCTCGCTTTACCATGGCTCTGATGTGAGCAGACTTGGAGCACCTCCCCGCCTCCCCCCCCACAACCTTCTGCTGCTGCTTTCAGATGTCCCCTTCCCTTCTGTTGTCACCTGTCTCCTCCAATAGCCTGTCTCTCATGCCCAAGGCCTCCTGACAAACAACCTGGGTGTAAGTTGGACCTCCCTCTTTTCTCTGTAGTGGGAAGAAGGGCCTTTCCCTGGACCCCCAGCTTCCCAGCCACAAATGAAGCCCATCCCACTTGTGGAACTTGGCTTTGCAGAGCGTTTTTTGGTGATCTCGTGAGGAGGAGGGCTGAGCAGGCACTGGCCTGGGCGGCCGCTGACCTAGCCAGACTGTGTGCAGCAGGGTGCCAGAAGCATGCCTGAGCGACAGAAGAGTGTGGTTTGTGAGTCAGTGCCCTCGACATCTTGTATTAAAGAAGAGTTGGGCATGTCTGGACACGTGTAAGGAGAGGGGACAGCAAGGTTGTGCCAGTCAGTAGGCACCCTGCAGGTTTCTGTGATCTGAGGGCACCTTTGGGCACTTGGGAAGCTTGGTAGAGGCTCTAGGAACATGGAAGAAGCCTTAGGACCCCCACTTTTCATGCCTCCACCAGGACTGGCCTCGAGGGTGTGAGGACAGATCAGCCCCCAGCTTTTCTTTCAGAGAACTTGACCTTCCTTGCTCACCACATGGGGACTGTTTGCTTGCCAAGGCTTGCAAAAACCAACCTTTGAGAAAGAAAAGGGAACTTTTCACGTTGAATGTTGCTGTGTATGTGTGTGTGTGTGCACGCACCTGCACAAACCTGCGAGTGTGTGTTTACTTCATGGAATTTTATTTTTGTGAAATTCCTTTCCAAATATGTAGCAAAATTCACTTCATCTCCCAAACTGTTGGTTCTATAATCTGAATGTTGGGTGTGGCTTGTGTGAAGGATTCTCTTCTGGTTTTCTTGACAAGTATTTGGATTCTTGAGAACTGAGATTGGGGATTGTTGGGAGAAACTGAAGTTCTAACCATTTCCATAGAGTTAGAAAGCCATGAAGGGGCCAGGCGTGGTGGCCCACATCTATCATCCCAGCACTTTGGGAGACGGAGGCAGGGAGATCACTTGAGTCTAGGAGTTTGAGACCAGCCTGGACAACATAGCAAGACCTCATCTCTACAAAGAAAAAAAAAGCTGGGTGTGACGGTGCCCACCTGTAGTCCCAGCTACTTGGGAGATTGAGGCAGAAGGATAGCCTGAGCCCAGGAAGTCGAGGATGGAAAAAAAAAAAGGCATGAAGGGCTCAGCCTAGGACCCACAGCTCCAGGCTGCGCCTCTCATGGGAGCTCAAGCATCCGCTCCCAGGTGTCCTGCTGTTTGAGTCTTCACACAGCTGGGTGAGGAAAGCGGTTCATTTGTTGATTTTGTTCATAGCTGAAACACCCTGTGCTGTTCCTTTTTCAGGTTTCAGTTTACTCTGTACATGGCTGTTTTTTTCTATTAGCTTTGGTGATTGTGTCAGGACTCCTTTGAGAAGACACGTAAACCTTGCAGTCTGAAAACAGACCCAGAGAAGAGTCTGCTTTGACCGGAGCCCCCTCCGGCCTGCACCACCCTGAGCACGGCCCTCCGATGCTCCTGCTGTCACGAAGCACGTTTCCACCAGCTGTATTCAACACTACAATGCATTTTGAAAACTATATTTGCATCCAAGACAATAAAGATCCTTATTTTTTTGAAAAGCCTGTGATGTGTGGCCTTGAATGCTACCTTGTTGAGCTGCAGAAGAGATGGGGAAAGGAAGAGGTCAGGACAAAGCAATGCTCTCAGCTGGTGTCAGGGATGGTGGGAGGGCAAGTCTGGCAAGTGCATCTGGAAAGTCAGTGGTCTCAAGAGAGGCCTCCACTCTAAAGGCTGGCCAATACCTGCACGACAGCTGCCTGGAAACTCTCCAGGGCCTTTTGAGGCAGGCTGTGCCCAGGTGGACAGAGTTCACCGGTGCATATAGAAATTTCTCCTTTCCCCATCGGAGTCTTGGGCACACAGCACTGGCCACATAAAACACAGGGTCACTGTCCGGGTGCAGGTGGCTCACGCCTGTAATCCCAGCACTTTGGGAGGTGGAGGCAAGAGGATTGCCTGTCTCCAAGGGTTTGAGACCAGCCTGGGCAACTTGGCAAGACCTCATCTCTACAATAAAAAATTAGCCTGGTGTGGTAGCACATACATGTAGTTACAACTACTTGGAGGGCTGAGGTGGAAGGATCATCTGAGCCCAACAGGTTACGGCTGCAGTGGCCATGAGCATGCCACTGCACTCCAGCCTGGGTGACAGAATGAGACTGACTTAAAAAAAAATTACAGGGTCACATAAAATCATGTATGTCAAAGTGTCAGTAGTTTAGTGTGCTTGGAAAGTAGGTAGCATGACCAGCCCTGCCCAGGCTCTGAAAGGGCTTCAAATCATGGTGGCCCCTGGCCATTGTAGTCTTGCTAACTATTGATTCAATATCACAGATGGGGAGTACTAGAAAGTTGACCAGTAGCTCTATCCCTTCGTTCGGGCGCTGAAGCAGGTTTGGATCATCTCTGTTTAATGTAGAAGCTCTTCTCTCCCCTGCCATTTTCCTGTGCCCCTCAACCTCCCACCCGGCTCCTTGTGCCCAGAGAGGGTGAAGAGCTGGCCCTGTACAGAGCTGCTGGCTTATTTCACCAAACAATTGCCCAGATCCAGATCTCACCTTAAAATGCAGTGGGTTGATACACAGGCTCTTGTCTGATCAAACTCCCTTGTCTCCCCTAAGGAAAAAGTCTTCGTGACACAAAGCAAGACGGCCTTGAGACCTGGGGCCCTAGGGAGAAGATGAGTGGTTCCCAGACTCCTTTGGGCTGGAAGGAACTCAGTTTCCATTGAGCAGAGCAACAGATGTCTTTTGTTTTTGTAATGTTTGGGATTCAGCCCCATATTTATATGGAATCCCATGATTTGGAGAAGAGTGCGAATAAGTCGGGGATGGAGGAGCCATCATGGCGCTCTGACCAGGGGCAGGGTCTAGAAGGCATGAGACCAGTGCTCGAGAGTCCCGTGTCTCAGGTGCATACTGAGCCCACTCAGGGACAGGCTTTGGACCACTATGGGGCATGCACAGCTCTGAACAATTCTCCAGTTGGTATGATTATTCCCATTTTGCCAAGAAACCAAAGTCATTCCCAAGGTAACAAGGCTGCCCGGCTCAGACAAGCCTAATTGGTCATCTCTGGCAAGCAGCCCCTCCATCCACCAGTTGTCAAGCTCAAATCCAGAGAATTGGCCTATATGACCCTTGAATGCTACCTTGTTGAGCTGCAGAAGAGATGAGGAAAGTAGGTCAGGAGAAAGCAATGCCCTCAGCTGGTGTCAGGGGTGCGGGGAGAGGCCTTAGGTGGCAGTGTGTCCAGAAAGTCAGTGGTGCAAAGAGGCCTCCACTCAAAAGGCTGATGGCCAACTCCCACATGACAGCTTCTGCCTGGGAACTCTACAGGGCCTGGTGAGGCAGGCTGTGCCCAGGTAGGTGGACAGAGTTCACCGGTGCGTGTATAAACTCGTCCTGATGCAAGTCCTGCTGTGTTTGCCTTCTGTTTCTTCCAAGTGCGCCATCTGCTTTCTCCATCTTCACTGCCACCACCCTGGCCCAAGCTGCATCATTTCACACTTGGTGTCCTCCATCCCGACCTCCCCCTCAGAGCCTCTGCTTCACTGTCAGCGTGAGCTTTAAGAAGCCCAAATCTAAGCCGGTCACTCTTCAGTCCCTCAAGGGCTTTCCAGGTGAAGAAAGCCCTTTCCCGCTTTTTGCCTTTCCAACCTCATTTTTGCTGTTTTGGTTTTCCTGAACATTCCCTGTTTTTTAGTTTAATTTCACCCTGCAGTTCTCCCAAGGCCTGTTTCCTCTGCCCAAGTCCTTGCCCATCTCACTCCTTTTCCTAGCTAGCGCCCAGCTTTCTTCAGGGCTTTCCTTGAATGTCTGTTCCTCAGAAACCATCTTCCCTACTCCTCTCCCCCGCACATATCTCACACTCACACACACACACACACACACACCACCACATACGTCAGGCCTCAGGGTGCCCTGTACCACCTCAGGACACTCTTTGTGTTGTGATTATTCAGTTTCTCTTTCCCACCAGATCCTGAGCCCGGTGCCACGGGTTCACAGCTGAACCTCACACAGAGCTAGCACAGGGCAGTTGCCCAGGCAGCCTGGGAAGGAAGCCCCACCCTCGCCCACCCCCTCTCCAGTGGCCTCTGCCTCACAGCCCCCAGTGAGGGGGAGGGAAAAGTTGGGTAAATGTACAGGGAAGGGAGGGAAGGGGAGAGTCAGTGGGGACAGATGTCGAGCTAGGGTGGGTGTCGACTCCGAAGATTGCTTAGGTCATTCTAAAACTTCAACTAGAGTAATTTAGATGATAGATAGAAGAATAATCTAAGTGGCATTCAAAGCGTTTTGTCTTCATGTGAACTTGATTCTGGCCAAGATCTGAATTTAGACTTGTGTAGGGTGCTATGATCACATTGGCTTAATAAGTGTACTTTTTCCATTTTTCGTTCAGAAAATCTCCAGCACACGCAGAAGTAGAGAACAGTCTAACGAACCCCCATCATCATGAATACCCAAAAATTATCAACTCGGGGCCAGTTGTGTTTTATGTACACCTCACCCCCACCTCCAATATTGGAAGCAAATTCCAGACACAATATGGATTTTATTTTTTAAATGTGCTATTTAATACCATCTCCAGAATTGCATGTATTCCTGCAGTGTTAGTCATTTTAACGTTCCCAAAGGCTTTGTGGAAAGCTACAAAGTCACAGTTAATGAGAAACCCGGGGAATGAGGCATTCTGATGATCAGACTTTCTGTTTCACTAAATCATTAGCTAGAAAACCCTTATTGTTTAGACAGGGGAAAAGCTTTCTAAGATAAGAGTCTACTTTCCTGCCCTAATGGGTATGATACAGCAAACAGTCTAATCTCTTAATCTAGTCTGACTGATTTTTGCTCCTGGGGAAAGTGCCTGAACAGGGCTGGTTGGTTCCATTACAATTTTGTGGTGGGCGTGCGGCAGGTGAGCAGGTTTAGCTGTCCTCCCCGCCTGCCCACTTCCAGTCCACAGCCCAGATTCCAACCTTTTGGTGTCTCCCGAGTCCCCAGAGCCACCCATCAAGGGAATATAACTGACCTCTACTAAGATCTGTAAGCCTCTCCAGTGTCTGTCCCTCCTTCCCCTGACACCTGTGGTGCCTTTACCCAGGTGTTTTTCTTTCTCTAGTCTCTGATCAAGATGTGTGAATTGAGGGCTGAACTTGGACTAGGCTTGGAGAATACAACAGTGACTTTCCTGGAGACGCAGTAAAATCTATCTTGGTGTGAGCGTAGGGGTGCGCGTGGGGTGCGGGGAGATCGCATAGGAGCGGCATTAACCAGTCCTGCAACCAGGGAGTCGGGGAACACCCCTGTGGCAGGGGACATCTGAGCCAGGGACCTGCAGGGCTAGCAGTCAGCCAGGCAGAGCAGGAATGGGGTGAGTCGGGGGAAGGAACCTCGATGCAGAAACCCTGAGGCAAGCGCAGACTTCAAAAGACATTTGCCCAGTCTAACATCTCTCTGTCCTAATGTTTCTAGACTGTATTCCCTCTGTGTGTCCTGCCCTCACCCCTGGGGGGGTGGTTTCCTTATCTCTCCTGTCTCTTGCATTTTTCTCCTTTTCCATTGACTCATTCCTCTCTACTCGAAAGTTTCTCTTTCTCAAGTCTCTACTTCTGACCAACCTTACTTTCTTTTTTTTTTGTTTTTTTTGAGTTGGAGTTTCACTCTGTCGCCCAGACTGGAGTGCAGTGGCCGCTCCCGGCCACCGCAGCCTCGACCTGCTGGGTTCGGTGATCCTTCCGCCTCAGCCTTCCAAGTAGCTGGAACTGCAGGTGCGCACTACCACACCCGGCAGATTTTTTGATTTATTGTAGAGATGAGGGCTCACCAAGTTGCCCAGGTGGGTCTCGAACCCGCGGGCTCAAGCATTCCACTCACCTCAGCCTCCCAAGGCACGGGATTACAGGCTGAGCCACCGAGACCGGCTCAACCTTACTTTCAATCTCTCTGCCCCAAACTTGTTCACTGGCAAATGCTCTGCATCCTGATAAACAACAATGCCAGCCACCTGGCTGCTCCAGCCAGAAGCCCAGATACTGCCCTGGCACTTTCTCTCAATTCCCACACCCAGGCTATTAGTGGGTTCTGTCACCAGCGCCTCCAAAATACAGACCATCCTTGACTTGGGATTTTTTTCCTTTTTTTGAATGGGAATCTCACTCTGTCGCCCAGGCTGGAGTGTAGTGACACGCTCACGGCCACCCCAGCGTTGACTTGCTAGGCTCCGGCGATCCTTCCGCTTCAGCCTTCCAAATAGCTGGAACTACAGGCACGCACTACCATGCCTGGCTCATTTTTGATTTATTATAGAGACGAGGTCTCACCAAGTTGCACGGACTGGTCTCAAACCCACAGGCTCAGGCAGTCCACTCTCCTCAGCCTCCTAAAGTGCTGGGATTATAGGCTGACTTGTGATTTTTTTGACTTCAGGGTAATGTAAAAGCAATACGCATTCAGTCGAAGCTGTGCTTCAGGTCTCGAATTTGGATCTTGTCCCAGGCTAGTGATGTGTGGTATGACACTCTGGGTGCTGGGCAGCTCAGTGGCCACACGATCACGTGGACAAACAGCCGGAACTCCGAAGTGTGCTGTGTTGTCAGGTGATCAAGTTGAAGTCTCACTCTGTTGCCAGACTGGAGTGCAGTGGCATGCTCCTGGCTATCGCAGCCTCGACCTGCTGGGCTCCGGCGATCCTTTCACCTCAGCCTTCCAAGTAGCTGGAACTACATGCACGCGCTACCACACCCAGCTAATTTTTTTTTTATTTTATTTTTTTTAATTTTTTTTTTGAGTTAGAGTCTCACTCTGTCGCCCAGACTGGAGTGCAGTGGCCGCTCCCGGCCACCGCAGCCTCGACCTGCTGGGCTCCGGGCAGTCCTTCCGCCTCAGCCTTCCAAGTAGCTGGAACTACAGGCGCACGCTACCACACCCGGCTGATTTTTTTATTTATTGTAGAGATGAGGTCTCGCTTGCCCAGGCGGGTCTCGAACCCGCGGGCTCAGGCAATCCACTCACCTCAGCCTCCCAAAGGCACGGGATTATAGGCTGAGCCACCGAGCCCGGCTTAATTTTTTATTTATTGTAGAGATGAGGTCTCTCCAAGTTGCCCAGGCGGGTCTCGAACCCGTGGGCTCAGGCAATGCACTCACCTCAGCCTCCCAAAGCACTGGGATTACAGGCTGAGCCACTGAGCCCGGCACTCTTAAGGCAGGCTGGGCTAATCTGTGATGTTTGGTAGGTTGGATGTATTCAGTGCATTTCTGACTTTATATTTTCAATTTACAGTGGGTTTATGGGGAGGTAGCCCTGTCATGATCACAGAGGAGATTGTAATCACAAATCCAAGCACTTCTCCCTATCACCACTGCTGTCACGATGATCTCCTTGCCTGGACAGCTGTCATATTCTCTGTGTTTCACCTCTCACTGCTCTTCAACCAATTCTCTACATAGCCAGAATAATCTCTTAAAGATGCTTATGATAGATTGCAGCCTGTCCCTGCTGAAACTTCCCAGGGCTTCCCAGTGCATTTAGAAGGAAATCCAAAATCCTCATCATGAGGTACTAGCCCTGCATTATCTGGCTCCTGACCGGCTGTCACGTCATGGGCGAATGACAACCTCTTCATGCCTGCAAGCCTTTTTTTTTTTTTTTGGAGTCAGAGTCTCAGTCTGTCGCCCAGGCTGGAGGGCAGTGGCACGCTAGTAACCACTGCAACCTCGACCTGCTGGACTCAGGTGATCCTTCTGTCTCAGCCTTCCAAGTAACTAGGACTACAGGTGTGTGCCACCACGCCTGGCTAATTTTTTTTTGATTTATTGTAGAGACAGGATCTTTCCATGTTGCCTAGGTTGGTCTTGAATCCCCGGGCTCAGGCAATTCTCTCACCTCCACCTCCCAAAGTGCTGGGATTATAGTTGTAAACCACTGCACCTGGCTTCAAGTCTTCATCTGTAAAATGTGTAATCAACACCCCATTGATGATTATTATTATTTTCTTTTTTTGAGTCAGGGTCTCACCCTGAAACCCAGGCTGGAGTGCAGTGGCATGATCACAGCTCACCGCAGCCTCGGCCTCCTGGGCTTATGCCATCCTTCCGCCTCAGCCTCCCAAGTAGCTGGAACTACGGGCGCAAGCCATCATGCCTGGCTAATTTTTTAGTTTTTTGTGGAGATGAGGTTTCGCTTTGTTGGCCAGGCTGGTCTGTAACTCCTGGGCTCAAGCAAGCAATCCTGTAAGCCTGGGATTACAGTCGTGAGCCACTGTGCTCAGCTGTGCCCCGTGGATTCTTGTAAGAATTAACTCCTTTGGTGATTAAATGTACATTAGCAAATCTCTGTCTTGTCCTGATTCACTGTCGTAAGCATGAGCAAAGGCTAGCAGTGCCATCTAGATTGTCACGAAGTGTGTAAAAGCAGAGGCCTCTGTGTTTGTTCATTATCCCATCATGGTTTAAGTATGAGGCACTGTGAATGAAGGTAGTTGTCAGGTTTAGCTGCAGGGGTGGTGGGTGTTTTTCTTTATTTTATTTCTTTGAGGGGGGAGGCAGTTTTATTTTAATTTTACGGGCTCCCTTCCCCCTTTTTATGTTGATCTTATTGAATTGGTTGAAAGTAGTTAACCAGTTCTTTAAAATACACTCTCTAGCCAAGTCTAACTTTATTTAGATGCTGTAGATGAACAAGCTTGATTGTTTTAACCAAAATGGGAACATTCAACCAACATCACAGCCCTCACTAATGACATTGTGACTTTGCAGTTAAGTGTAGACACTCCCCTTCAAAAAGAGCTCGTGACCAATTTGTATGGCTTGTCGGGAGACTTCTGCAAATCTTATGTTTTAGTAAAATATTTTTTGTTATTCTACTTTGCCTTGTACAGTTTATTTTACTGTGTTTATTTCATTTTCCTAATGTGACCATCGCATTTAAACATTAAAACTCTGGTGGAACATTCTGTTTTGATCTTCACCATCTTGCAAATTAAATGAAAGAGATGGATTCCGCCAGTTTCTTTTCACTGATGCAAATTTGTGTTACGATATTATTGAATGGAGTGTTTGTAAGCCAGCCTTGTGCATGCATAAGGCATTGGCATCTGGATTTTTTTTTTATTTCCTGGACATTTGAATTAAACGTGCGTTGTCTGGTTGGGTAGATGGCCACTGGCTTCTGGCTGCAGTGTGTGAAAATCACTGTCCAAGACAGTCAGCCATAGCAAAGAAAGTGGTTGTGACCAACGTGTAGGATTTTCACATGTTGGGCCACATGGTTGCCTCAAACGTGGGTTCTGATCTTTTTCTCGGTTCTTATCTGATCTGTTGACCCTCGTCTGCGGTTTGCTGAGGCCTTGGTGAGTCTCTTTACCACGTGATGAGATCTCCAGCAGTGTCTCAGAAAGGCTTCCTCGAGACACCCTCCCGCCCGGGTGCCCTTTCCTGCTTTCACCCCGCTAGACTTGGCGATGGTTGTTTTCTTCTCTCACAGTTTCTCCCCTCACAAAACCGCTCCTTACCACCTCGATCTCTAGTTCCTGACCCTTGTTATTATAAGTCATATATGTAGCCGGTCCTAACTATGGAACCTCGTCTCTTGCAGTTTAAGATCATGGATATTGCAGCCCATCTGAATTTTCCTCACTCTTATTCTCATAATTCTGGAGTTTCTTCAGAATGTGGTGTATGTTATTGTGCTCCTATGCAAGATGAAGAATTCTCTATTAAAATTATATTTTCAACATAAAAAAAGAAAAGAAAAGGGGTTAAATATCTGAACAAACAAAAGAGATATACAAATGAAAAATAAGAATTCAAAAAGAAATTCAACATTATTTTCCATAAGGTAAATGCAAATTATAATAACAATGAACTATCACTGCATTTTAAAATAGCTAAAATTCCCCCAAGACGGACAATACCAATTGCTGGCAAAAATTTAGAGAAATATCTTATTCATTGCTGGTAGTAAGGCAAAATATACAGCCACCCTGGAATACAGTCTGGCAATTGCTTATAAAACTAAACATAGTCTTAATGATATAATGTATCAGTGATACTCCAGTGGAATTTATCTAACTGATTTGAAACCTTATATCCAAAAACCTACACAAAAATAATGTTTATAACAGCTTTATTTGCAGTCAACCAGAATTGTTTAGGGATAGAAATGAATAAACTCTTAATTCATACAATGACATGGATTAATTTGAAATGCATATTGTTAAGTGAAGCAAGCCAGAAAAAAATGCTAAAAACTGTGTAATTCCAGTATATGCTATTATGAAGAAGAAAAAGAGGGAGAAGAAAGAAGAGAAAGAGAAGGATAAAAGAAACAGATGAATGTTTGCAGGAGTTGGAGGAGGAGAGTATCACTGAGTAGCTGAGATGCAGGAGTAATTTAGGAGAGTGAAACTATTCTGCATGTTGTTGCAATGATAGATAGATGGCATTATGTATTTACCAAAAGCCATAGGACATTATAGCACAAAAAGTGAACCTTAATGCATGTGTTAAAAAAAGATAGTAGTTATGGGGTCTCAGGACAGAGTACAGACTATAACAAATAATCTAACTGTATGACATAAGTATGGCAACTTCATTGAATGTGTTATGGACAAAGAAGTTGTGATCTAAATAACTTTGAAAGTGAATGGAAATATAAGACTAAAGAGGAAAAAAAACTGTTAACACTGAACTCCAGTTGGTAAACATTTTTCCTCTGAGTATGGGCTAGTTATTCTGAAACTACTGTACATGTACAATGGTGTTGGGCAAATAAGTCAATGTGTGGCAGATGGTGGAATTTAGGTTTCTCACTCAGTGGAGCAATAAACCTCACATAAACAAAGGAGAAAGCTGAAATTAACCATATACTATAGGCTTAGAGTTGGAGATATAGATGCAGATGAGTACGTGTAGAGAGAGACAACTATACTTAGGTTTGTATATGTGGATAAGAATACACACATACATTTTCCCAGGCTGTGTCCAGGAGAAAGAATATCAGCAAGCACTTCCCAGTAACAAAACTACAGCCAGCACACAGAACTAGGTTTCTGATTCTATTCACTTGGCAGTTTTGAGGAGTTCTGGTCTGGGTTTGAAACGTCTCTCAGTTTGGATTTGCTACCGTTTTTCTGCAAATTAGACTTGAGTTATGATTTGTTGGAAGACTGGAAATGTAAAAGGATGGTTATCGTCACATTGTGTCGAGGGTGCGTGTGATTAATGTTAATCATACTGTTGATATTTACCTTGAGCACCTGCTCAAGGTCTTCTTGGAGAAATGGCTGATTTTTGTGCTGGGAGCAAGGAATGTAGAAGGTCAGCCTGGAGTCACTTGCAGTGCCATAAGTTAAATAAATGCTTATAATAAAGCAAAATAATAAGGATATGTTAAAGTACAGAGAAGCCAAATGAAAGAACTACAATAGCAAAGCTTAAAACCATTAGGACAACAAAAAATGTACAGGAAATCCAAAATGAATACAGTGTTGGATTATAACTCAAGTTATAAAACAAATATTCATGCATCCATAATTATTTAAGTACATGAATATGAGCACAAGGAGACTAAAGTTGCTCTGTTTCTTTTCTCTCCATAGTGTAGTCTTTGGGAGAAAATCACAGTGTTCAGACCAAACTCAAGAGGTAGAAGTTATGCTCCATCGCCTTCAAAAATGATATCTACAATAATCATTTTAAATTATTCTGTATAGATGACTTACTGGTTCTCTTTGATGTATTTGTATATCAATATTTATTTAGCCAGCTGTTATGGCACTCATCTGCAGTCCCAGCTACTACACTTGGGAAGATGAGATGAGAGCATTGCTAGAGGCTAGGAGTTGGAGGACAGCCTGAGGAACATAGCGAGACTTCCTTTCTAAAAATAAAATGAAATTGGTTTAATAGTTGGGAAAGCTGTTTCCTACCAATGTAATATGTCCAGAAGGAAACGTGCTGTGGGGTACACTGAAACCTCTGTATTCTTGTTGCAACTTTTCTGTAGATCTAAGCCTATTCATAAAAATATCAAAAAAATGAACATGCCCAAATTGTCAGCAACCAGATTTTCCTCATTATTTATTACCTCAAATTGCATAATTATGTATTGTTCTTGGGACAGTGCTTATTTTCATCATCTGCTGCCTAGAAGTCCTGAAAAGAAGTCCTGAAAACAAGTCTATCTTGTGACTGCTCATGTTGGCAGAATCATTTGGGAAGCATGCACCCAGAATATCTGATAAAATCATTTGCACTGAGCTCCTAAGGCAAATTATCATTGATATTTCTTTTAGAAGACTCTATTTCTTTGTTATTTTTTAATTTTAAAGATGTAGCGTAAACTTCAGGATTATGTATTCAAGTGGTCATCATACAGTTAAAGTTTGAACCTCCCTTTGGTCCCCACTTTGCCTGGTGTGAGATCAGGCACCCTTATTAGTGTTATGTGCTCCCACTTCCCTGGAAATTTCTGGCTACTGCAAATTCCTTTCTCATAATATTATGTTAAATGTTCTGTGTCTGCTTATGGGTGAGAACATGTAGTATGCAGTTCTTTGTTTCTGAGATAAATCACTGAGTATTATAGACTCTAAATCCATCCAAGTTGCTGTGAGGTCCATAATTTTGTTCTTCTTTATGACTGTATAATAGTCCATCATGTATATGTACCAGATTTTTTAATTCACTCCACTTTTGATGGGCAGCACAGTTGATTCCATGTTTTTGTAATTGTAAATAGTGCTGCAATAAACATGCATGTGCAGGTATCTTTTTTGTACAGTGATTTAAGCTCCTTCAAGCATAATCCCAGTAGGGGGATTGCTGGGTCATATGGAAGGTCAATCTCTAGTTCTTTTAGGAATTACCACACTGTTTTCCATAGAGGTTTGCATTACCAGCAGTGTAGAATGTTGCCTTTTCTCCACATCCTTGCCAGCATTTGCTTTTTTTGTTTTATTAATAATGGCCATTCAATTGGAGTTCGATGATATCTTAATAATATGGTTTTGATTTGCATTTCTCTGATGATTAGCAAGGCTGAGCATTTCTTCATGTGTCCATTGGCTACTCATATGTCTTCTTTTGGAAGGTGTCTATTCATGCCTTTCACCCACTTTTTTAATGGGGCTTTTAGTTTTGTTTTGTTTTTCATTTTGGCACGTTTGAGTTTCTTGTAGATCTTGGATGTTAGGTCTTTGTCAGATATACAGATGGCAAATATTTTTTTCCCATTCTGTGGGTTGTTTCCCTGCTCTCTTGATGGCTTCATTTTCTTTTGCAGAAGCTTTTCAGTTTGATGAGGACCCACTTGTCAATTTTATCTCTATGGCATATGCTTTTGGGGTTCTAATCAGGAATTGGTTGCCTATTTCAATTTCCATAAGTTGTCTCCTGAATTTTCCAAGATTCTTAAAGTGTAGGGTTTTACATTTAGGTATTTGATCCATTTGGAGATGATTTTTCTGTATGGTGATAGGAAGGGGTCCTGTTTCATTCTTCTGCATGTGGTCAACCAGGTTTCCCAGCACCATTTGCTGAATAGTTTCTCCTCTCCCCAGAGGTTGTTGTTGGAGGCTTGTCAAAGATAAATTGGTTGAGAAACTGAGGTTTTGCATCTGGAATCTATCTGGTTTCATTAGTCTATATACCTGTTCTTGTGCCAGTACCAGGCTGTTTTATAATAAGATTAAAGACTGGAAATGTGATACTTCCCTGTTTGTTTCTTTTGCTGGTGACTGTTTTGGCTATTCGTGGTCATTTATGTTTCCATAAGAATTTTTGTATTGTTGTTTCCAAATCTAAGTATGATGTTGGTAATTTAATGGGCATAGTGTTGAATCTCTAGGTTGCCTTTGGTAGAATCAACATCTTAACAAAGTTGATTCTTCCAATCCATGAGCATGAAATATTTGTCATTTGTTTGTGTCATCTTTGACTTCTTGAGCAGTGTTCTGTAATTTTTGTTGTAAAATCAGAATCCAAATCATCAAAGTAAAAGTTGAAAGGAGATGTCAGGGTATTTCAATTTTGGGGGAGGGGCTATTTTGAATGAGATTGAGATTTTTATTTGGTTCTCTGCCTGTTTGTTGTTGGCATAAAAGAATGCAACTGTGTTTTTCATGTTTATTTTGTACCTGAGACTTTGTCAAAGTCTTTTATCAATGCGAGGAGGCTTTTGACAGATTCTCTTGGATTGTTAAGGTATAGGATCATATCTTCAGCAAAGAGGCATAACTTGACTTTTTCTTTTCCTATTTGGATACCCCTGATTTCCTTCTATTGTCTAATTGCTCCAGCTAGAACTTCCAACACTATGTTGAATAGGAGAGGTAAGAGTGAGCAGCCTTGTTTTGTTCCAGTTTTATGGGAAAATACTTCCAGTTTCTGTCCATTTAGCAATATGTTGGCTGTGAATTTATTGGAGATGGCTCTTACTATTTTAAGGTGTGTTCCCTCTATGCCTAGGTGTTCAAGGGTTTTTATTAGGAGGGATGCTAGATTTTATTGAAAACTTTTTCCAAATCTAATGATATAATCATGTGATTCTTGTTTTTACATCTGTTGATGTATTGAATTACATTTACAGTCTTGCAGATGTTGAATCAGTCCTGCATCCTGGGGAGGAAGCCTACTTGGTCATGGTTGATGATTTTTGAGATATATTGTTGGATCCAAAATGCTAGAATCTTGTTGAGAATTTTTGCATCTATGTTCATCAGGGATATTGGTCTGTAGTTATCTTTCTTTGCTGGGTCTTTACCCAGTTTGGGTATTAGTGTAATGTTAGCTTCATAAAATCATTTGGAGAGAGTTCCATCTTTCTTGATTGCCTGGAATACTTTCAATACAATTGGTATCAGCTCCTTGTATGTTTTGTAGAATTCTGCTTGAAATATGTCTGATCCAGGGATTTTTGTAGGTAGATTTCTTATGACACAGTCAATTCCCTTAGTTGTTACTGGTCTATTTAGGATCGCAATCTCTTCTTGTTTCAACCTTGGGAGGTTGTATGATGTTAGAAAGTCCTCCATTTCATTTAGGTTATTTAGTTTGTTTCCCTACAGATGGGCATAATAATCTCTGATAATCATTGTATTTCTTTGGAGTCAGTTGTGACTTGATGTTTGCATTTCTGATTGTGCTTATTTAGGCTTTTTCTCTCTTTTTCTTGGTCATTCTGGCTGGGAGTCCATCAATCTTGTTTATCCTTTCAAAGAACCAGCTTTTTGTTTTGTTGATTTTTCTATGGTATTTTTATCTTCTATGGCCTGTTTTTAAACTTTTACTTTGGTGATCTGGATTCTTCTGCTAAAGTTAGGACTTTGGTGGTCTTGCCTTTCTAGCTCCCTGAGGTGATTTGTTAGGCTGTCAACTTGTTCTCTTTGTATTTTCTTGATATGTGCTCATAGAAATATAAATTCCCCTCTTAGTACTATTTTCATGTCATCCCAGAGGTTTTGGTGTTTCTTTGTTTTCATTTGTTTCCAGGAATCTTTTGATTTCTGTTTTGATTTCTGTGTTTACCTAAGAGTTGTTCAACATTATGCTGTTTAGTGTCCATGTCTCTGTAGGTTTTGGGGGAACTTTGCTGGAGCTTATATTTATTCCACTGTGTTCTGAGAAAGCATATGGCAGTATTTTGATTATGGAATTTGTTTATGCTTGATTTATGGCCAAGGATGTGGTTGACCTTGGAGTATGTTCCATGTGATGATGAGTAGAATACATACTTTGTGGTTGTTGAGTGAAGTGTTCTGTAGGTATCTACTAAGTCCATTTGTTAAAGCATCAAGTTGAGGTTACAGATCTCTTCGTTGACATTTTGCCTTGATGATTTATCTATGGTCATTAGTGGGGTATTTAAGTCCCTGGCTATGACAGCATTAGAGCCAATATCTTTTTTTAGTCTATTTAGTAGCTGCTATATAAACTCTGGTGCTCCTGTGTTGGGTGCATATATGCTTAGGATGGATATTTCTTGTTGATGGATTGAACCTTTTATCATTATGTGGCATCCTTTTGAATCTTTTAAAATTTTTGGTTTAAAAGTTGTTTTGTCTGATTTTAAGATGTCAACTCTTGCCTTCTTTAGTGTCCTGTTTGCCTGAAAATTTGTTTTCCATCCTCTAACTTTGAGTCTGGGCATTATTTGTGGTGAGATGAGTTTCCTGGAGGCAGAAAATTACTGGGTCATGTGCTATTCTATGTCTTTGCAGTGGTGCTTTTAGTCCATTCACATTTATGCTCATTATTGAAATGTAAGAATTTGTCTCTGACATAATGCTCTTATAAGGCTGTTTTCTTTTTTCATTTAGTTTTTGTGTTCATATATATGTGTGCTTTTATTTTTGTAGGTATGTTGTGTGTTCTGCTGCTCCTGTGTTTGTAACTTGCAAAGTATGTGGTGTTTCTTTTGTTCTTTTTTTTCTTCTGTGTCCAGCAACCTTTTATCCATCTCCTGTAGAGCTGGTCTCAAAGCTGCATGTTCTCTTAGGAATTGGATGTCTGGGAAGGCTTTTAATTCTCCATCACCAATGAAGCTTAGCTTGGCTGGGTAGAAAATTCTAGGTTGAAATTGTTTATCTTTGAAAGCATTAAAGATTGGGGTCCAATTCCTTCTGACCAATAGTGTTTCTGCAGGTATGTCTGCAGCAATTCTTATTGTTACTACTCTGGTAGTTAGTCATATCTTTTTCCCTTGCTACTCTTAAGATTTTTTCTTTTATACCTACATTGTATAGAAAAATTGCTACGTGTCCAGGGGTTGTTCATTTCACAATATACCTTGCAAGGGTTCTCAAGATCCCTTGTGCTTGTATAGTCTCACTGGCCAGTTTAGGAAAGTTTTCCTGAATGATCTCATGGAATGTTTGTTACAAGGTATTTCCCATTTCTCTTTCTATTTCAGTTTTTCTGATAAGATATAGGTTTGGTTTCTTGATAAAAATCATTCATCTCTTGGTGAGTTTCCTCTTTCTTCTTAAGTTTTTTTAAAAAATAGATTGTGTTAATCCCATATTTTGGTCTTCCAGCTCTGAGATCTTCCTCTGCATGCTTCTCATGCTTGTCAGTTTGCTATCTATTTCTTAATTGGAGTTCTTCATTTCTGTTGTTTCTAAATATGCTTTCTTGAGTCTGTCCAGATCTATTGCAATTTCATTTAGTTTATCCCTTGCATTTTTTGAGTTTTATTCATTGTATCCAATGATTCTCTGATCTCCATAAGTATCTTCTAGGTACTGAAGTTCTTAGAGACAGTCATTGTTTTACTCCAGTGACTGTTCTTTCTAGCACTGATTCTTTTCTATGGCTCTGGTGGTTACTGGCAATTTTTCATTGGATTTTCTTCATTTGTAGAAGTTCTCTTATCTTTCTCTTTAATTCTGTTGCTCACTGGAAAATGGGGAAGCAGTCACTTCTGATATTTGCACTACTTTTTGTCCTTCCTTGAGTCAGGGCTTCTGGTTTGTTCAATTATGAAGTAGGACTAGGGGTGGGGCATTGTGCTGCCTCTTTATAGTTTTGAAAATTTACTGAGGTGTTGGGGAATTGCAGGGATTTTCAACCTATTGATAGGTCATAATATTTGCTATCTGATGAATAGACCAGCTGGGACCTAGCTCCCTGTCTCTGCACAATATGACCTTACAGTGGGTATGCTTGCATAACCCCTGAGTCTAAGACAGGGTATACAAGGGAAAAGAGAGAAAAAAAGAGAAAGGTGGTGAAAGAGAGTCAAAGAAAAATAGGAAAAGAAAAAACATACAGAAAAACTCAGAGAAAGAACAAAGAAAGATAAATAGAAGAAAAGAAAAAAAAATTAAGAAAGCAACCAAATGAGATAATCAAACAAACAAATCAATACTCCAAAAACAAAAAGTGCAAAAAATTGATAAAGATTTCTCAGTTTTAGTATGTCTCTTTGGGGAGGGAGGCTCCTCCTTGTGACAGATTCTGTGACAGCAAGGTTGTTACTGAAGGTTCCCTATTGCTGTTGGATTTAGAACTTATTCTTGCAGGCATGTTCCAAGTGTGGCTTTTCTTAGCTCAGAGGGAACGGGTTTCAGCGGGGAGGAATTTCCAACTTCTAAATCTGTCCCCCTGTTCACCCCGTGCAGCTAGGGGGAAGCTCTGAAGTGCCCCAGCTGATCTGCCCAAGTTCAGCCCTCTGTGGGTGTATGCTGATCAGGATGTCACCCACCTGAATCACACACCTTGAGAATCACTGGGAAAAGAGTGCTGGGTCACTTTAGAACTCACCACCCCTCATCTGCCCTGGCCGGGACTGGACTTTTCAGTGGAAACCACAGATTGCAAATGTTTCAAATCTGTCCTCTTGTTTACTCCGTGCAGTTGGGAGGAGGCTGCAAATTGCCCTCAGCAGATACATCTGTGTTCAGCCCTCTACATGGGTGCTGATCAGGACACTGCATGCCTGAATCACAATCTTGCCCATCACTGGGAAGAAGGTGCTCAGCCACTTTAAAACTCACTGCGTCTCATATGCTGTGAGTTGGGACTGGGTTCTTCTTTTGCAGCTGCAGAGACCACAAATGCTTCAACTGGGGGATAGAGCCTCTAGGTCTCCTCAGCTGGGACTCCCGACAGGTTTCTCTGCTATATCTTTTTGTGGTTCCAGTTGCCAGTGGCAGACAGTGCCAGCAACAGGTGATCTTCACCATTTTATTCCCTTTTCTCCCTGGGGTAGTTCTGCAGAGATGGTGCCTGTCTCTGAGCTGTAGAACATGCTGGGCTCTGAGCAGATGCACAGGGCAGCTGCCTAAGCAGGAGGGCTCAGGCCCATTGCTCCCACGTTTCCACTTTCACACCCACTTAGCAACACACTAGCACGAACACTCATCTCTGCACCCTCTCACTTGTGGGGAGACTCACACTGTCTAACTGCCTCTGTAGAATAGAAGACTCTATTTGTGGCAAAATGTTCTGAGTCAGGCCTTCAAACTTGAAGAGAGAGACCTGAAACTATTAAATCCATTAATTTCAAGTCTGACTACTGTCTAAGGTTACTTATATCAAGGGAAATGATCAGAATGGGAGAAAGTTGAATCCCTTTTCTGGCTATAGTACATCTGGGCATAGAATTACCCTTGATTATTTCACAAGGACTCAGTCAATGATTTTCCTGAAGGAGAAAAAAAATGCATTTCAGATAGCATTCAAGTATGAGATGAATTGCCAGGGTTTGCAATCTATCTTACAAAAGAATGTATAACCAGAAATAAAATCTTTGATTTAAAAAAAAATGTAGAGTCAAAGAGAGAGAGAATAAATATGGTTCCCATCCCTGTCCTTATTCATATCAATTTCTTCACATCACCCCATCTTCTTATCCATACAGGCTTTTATTTGTTATTTGTGTATCCTTCTAGTGTTTGTGAAAATACAAAAAATGTGAATATGAATATGTATTTTGTTTATGTATGCATATTATGCATTTCTTTCTTTCTTTCTTTCTTTTTTGTGTTGGGGGTCGCACTCCGACGCCCAGACTAGAGTGCAGTGGCACCCCCCGGGCCACCACAGCCTCGATCAGCTGGGCTCTGACAATCCTTCTGTCTCTGCCTTCCAAGTAGCAGGAACTACAGGTGCATGCTACCACGCCCAGCTAATTTTTGACTTAATGTAGAGATGAGGTCTGATCAAGTTGCTTGGGTGGGTCTCGAACTGGCAGGCCCAGGCAATCCACTTGTCTCAGCATCCCAAAGCGCTGGGATTATAGGCTGAGCCACATTCTGCATTTCTTACACAAAGATAGCATACTTTTGCACTCTTCTGCAGCTTGCTTCTTTCGCTTCCAGTGATATCTCAGGAGCTCCATGCAGATAAGAGTTCTGTAAATTTATGTTGCTATTGCTTTTCTTTTAGTGCTCAGCTACTTCCTGTCCTTGCCACTCCAGACTTTCTTGTCTTCTCTTCTTCTGTGCTCACTGCTAACGCTAACTCTCTCTCTGTTTTTATTATGATTATTTCAGATTCAACAGGTGCACATGTAAGTTTGTTACATTGGTGAACAGCATGATCGTGAGACTTGGCCTTCTACCGAGCCCATCACTCATGTGATGAACATGGTACCCAAGGGGTACTTTCTCAACCCTTACCTTTCTCCTTCCCTGAGTATCCCCAGTGTCTGTTGTTCCCAGCATTGTTTCCGTGTGCGTTCAATGTTCAGCTCCTACTGATCAGGGAGAACCTGTGGTATTCAGTTTTCTGTTTCTGTGATAATTTGCTCAGGATGATGGTCCCCAGCTGCTTCCATGTTGCTGCAAATGACGAAATTTTGTTCTTTTTTATGGGTATATGGTATTCCCTGGTGTATGTGTACCATATTTTATTTATCCAGTGCATCATTGATGAGCACCTACGCTGGTTCCATGTTTTTGCTATTGTGGTTAGTGCTGTGACACACACAAATGTGAAGGTGTTTTTTGTTTTTGATAAAATGATTTTTGTTTCTTTGGGTATATACCCAGCAATGGGGTTGCTGAGTTAAATGATCAATCTATTTTTATTTCATTGAGAAATCTCCAAACTGCTTTCCACAGGGCTTGAACTAGCTTGCTTTCCCACCACAGTGCAGGAACTTTCCCTTTTCTCTGTCCCCTCATCAACGTCTGTTTTTTTGTGTGTTTGTTTTATTTTAATTTATATTTTAAAGATGTGGGGTACAATTCAAGATTAGGTAAACAAATGGTCATTGTAAAGTTTTGGCCTGCTGTTGCTCCCCACCTCTACAGATTTGAGATCAGGTACCCTTATTGATGTTATGTGCATCCATAGTTCCCACTCACTACTGCCAATCCCTTTCTTAGAGTGTTATAAATGTTCAAGGTCCACTTGTGAGTGAGAACATGTGGTACTCGGTTCTTTGTTTTTGTGATAGATAACTGAGTATCATAGGATCTAAATCCTTCCAAGTTGTTGTGAAGTCCATAATTTTGTCCTTCTTGATGGCTGTGTAGTATTCCAAGCCATCCTGACTAGTGTGAGATGGTGTCTCATTGTGATTTTGTTTTTGCATTTCTCTAACGATTTGCAATATTGAACATTTTTTCATATGTTTATTGGCCACTTGTATATCTTTCTTTGAGAAATATCTCTTCATGTCCTTTGCCCACTTTCTAATAAGGTTCTTCGTGTGTTTTCTGTCAATTTGTTTGAGTTTTTGTAGATTCTGTGTATCAGTCTTTTGCTGGATGTCTTTGTATAACCTGTTTAAATGTCTGGACATAAAACATCTGTTTAAGGAGTTACCATTATCTAGATTTTAATGGAGCTTTTACACCCAATCACCTGATATTCAATAGTTCTCATCTTCTGAAATTATCTACAGTCAAGTGATGGGGGTCACATGGAAGCAGCTTGGTCATCCCTTAAAAAATGAAATCAGTCAGAGCTGTTCCCTTAGTAGAAGCTGTAAACCTGACTGTTTTTCTAAGGGGTGGGGGAGTGGTACGCATAAGACAAAATTTAATTGGTCAATCTTTGTGCATTGATTAATTGTCTCTTATTTTCTTTTACCTGTCAAAGCAAAGAGAGATGTTTAACACAACATTCTAGAGCTTTCTGGAACTTGCTTATTCTAGTTTACAAGCTTCACTTTCTATTTTTCTTTTTTTTTAATTTTTTTGATTATGGTATTATGGGGTACAGTTAGGGGTTAGGCATACTTCTCTGAGAACTAAGTTCAAACCTCAAATGTATAACAACCCCCATTCCCTGCAGAGTTCCAGCTTTTCTCATACTTTTCATTGGGTTTTCCTTCCATGTTAGTTATCATAAAATGCTCCCTTACCTCCTGAATCAAGTATTAATTGCACCTTCAGTCACAAATTCAAAGGTCTGAATTTTTATCTCTACTTTGTATTGACTGGGATAAAAATTAATGAGCAAAGAATGATAAAAATCAACTTGTAGAACACAGCAAATATAAAGGGTCAACTTGGTTTTGTAAACTTATGAAAACTTTCAGGTAGTGCTGATTAATTACTCTACACACTGATACTGACTAGGAAAGTGTAGGGAATAGATTGAATAAGTATATCTTTCTAATGATTTGCCAATTATTTTCATTCACATTTTTGCCTTAGAAAAAACACAAAATGAATGGGGACAAAAAAATTAACTACCCCGGTATTGCTCTAACTAATATAATTAGAACTTTTGTCTGCTGTCTATGTTTGAGTTCCCTGTTCTTATATATTTTTTCAGGAGATTTGAAATCAAAAGAAAAAAAGAATTGGGAAAAAGAGTCAACAAGGCACATAGCAAAAACACTAACTTGGCATATTCTTTCTCCTAAGTACAAAGGAGACAGATATTTATGCAAATAAGTCACCAGAAACTGCTCTATTTAGGCATGATACCCGTTTAGACATGACTGCAGCTTCACAGATCCACCTTGAGAACCACTTTCCAGTTCATATTGCAGTTGCTAACCACAAAATTGCTTCGTTTTTCAAGGAACTAAAAAAAAGTCCTCTTGTAGTGCAGCCTACAAATATGTTATTTGTTAGTACATTAAACTTATAGTAATAGGTTCAAGTTTTCATTTTAAGGAAAGTGATTTAGAGCCTCTGTTTCGGGATAATTGGAATTTCAAGAGTTAACATGATTATTTTAGCCTTTAAAAATGCATTTTGAATACCATGCATTCTTCTTAAACCTTTATTGCTCAATGGATCATGGAAATAATTGAAACAACTGAAATAACAATGTTGTAATTAGTTTAGTTATTGACATTCTGCATTGTACTATCAACCCTACTTACTGCAACATAGAAATTCAGGGAGAGTTAACCAGATACTAATTCAATTTCAAAAATGAATTGGACTCTAAAAGTCTAAGGCCAACGTAACTACATAAAATCAACCAGAAATACCTAAAGTGATAATATCTGGATACAAATATTGATGCAGATACAGACTTACGTATAGATAAGAAGGATGGGGAAGGAGATTAACCACATGAATGCATTCAACTATATTAATCCAAGAGAATGAAGCCTGTGCAGTGGATATTAAATAACTAATATTCTAAGAACAAAATGGAGGATGCAAGAAATATAGGAATTTTGGACATTAATGGGTATACTTTATATTAAGGACGTTGTCTTTGAGTAGGTTGACTTGCCTGGACCAACTGATAAAAAAGCAAGAAAGATGCATATTTTAAAGTTGGAAAGAAACTCCAAAATACAGAGTTCTACAAAGGCACAAACCAATTTTACAACAGTGTTAACTGATGGTCATATAGCTTTAGTATGGACTGGGGTGTCTGAAACTTTTTACTATTGACATTTGGAACCAGATAATTCTTTGTTAGAGGGAGCTGTCATGCGAAATATATGAAGTTTGCCAGACTCTCTAGTGTCCACCAACTAGATGCCAGTAACACCTCCTCAGTTGTGATCATCAAAACTGTCTTCAGACATTCTCAAATGTCCCCTCAAGAGCCAAATTGCTGCCCTGATGTGAACCACTGGTCTAGATCACTTGAGTAACTGAGAACGCACAAGTCTTCCCATCTGCTGGGATTGAAGAAAGAACAATACATTTATAATAGAGTGAAAAAGTTAAGTGTAAGAGAGCAAGAACGACCTCATCCACTTCTTCTGAAGCCACATAATACCTGGCTTCTGTGGATTCTTGAGCTTTCTATGGGCCTAGTTGGACCACCAAAATTAGCAGCCAGACTCTCTTGTGTCAGAAACAATTCCCGGTGATAACACTGGCATAGGTCAGCAGCCTCTGGACAAAATAAGCAAGTTTTCACTCCTAATTTATAGAAACATTTTCACTGCTGATTTGTGGACAAGAACAGGAGATCCTTTCTCTTTCATCCCCTCCCCCAACTCACAACTAGCAAAGGGGATAAGGATGTCTGCTAAATTTAGAAATGAATACAAGAAAACATATATTAAGGTGTGTAATAGGGATAAAAGACAATCTGAGAAGAAACCATAAAATGGTGACTAAGAAAATTTGCCTGGGGTGTAGGCAGATTTACCCTAGATCACATTTAGTAGTTTTCTAAATTTTATTGAATATTTACAATAGAGTTTCAAGAGAAATTGAAATTAAGTAAATGGGATTTTCTATTAACAAAACTGAATGAACTTCATTGGAATCTGTCTCTTCTTTTGATAAATGAAAACAAAACATCTGCTTACTAAATACTCTGTAAATTTGCAACAATCAATATCAACATAGCACTGATGTGTTTTGCTTAATTCTCATGTGGGTAAAAATACTGAGCTCACTTGCCAGCATACATAAAAGTTTATTCATCACACACATATATAGTACATATATGAAGACCAAGATGGAGTTTACTTTAAACAGCAAAAAACCAGAATGATCTCATGCAATATATACATATATAAAACAAAGGAGGGCCATCTTCACTTTTTCTGATAAAGAATAATTATTTGTTGCCATGTCCAGCTGATATTTTCTGGAATTATTTTACTAGTTTATTTGGTATGCCTATACTTGAGCTATTATGCACTTTTGGTCAATGATTTACATATGCAATTTTCTCTAAAGTGTTGCACTTTGGCTCTTTGAGCTCACTGTGTGTGATAAAGCCTGGAAATCATGCAGCCCAAATGCTGGATGTCAATGACTGACCAAGGTTGCAGCAGTACATGCAGACTCAGACCAGCAAACTTGACTCTGAACAGAAAAGATTCTGTGGTGCGATTTATGCTCTAGAGCTTGCTGCAGAATCATGCTGATGTGCGACTTTGCTTCAGATCATAATCTTTTGTAAGTTCTTTCCACTTCACTGTCCTGCTTCCCACATGCCCTTGTTTGGTACTCCTAAAAAACATGTATTCAGAAAATCTCATGCACGCAAATCTTGTCTCAGGTTCAGTTTCAAGTAAAACAACCTAAGACATTAGTATAAGTAAGGAACTGTGTATCTTAAGTTCCTGTCATTTTTGAAAAATATCCCTTGAATTTTTGTCCCTCAGAACAAATAATAACCACAGAAATGCACAAATTGTCCTGTGAAATTCATGAAGTTATGATTTAGTAGAAAATTCTAATACTTCAGACAGACTACTTGATGCAAATTAAATCCAATTAACAAGGAATGTGTAAGCATAGTCAAAATAATTTAGTGTTTGACTCTTAAAGGCTTTTGATTTTTGTCCAAAATTCTTAAGATTTTCTATAGATACAATAGAAAGTGAAAAAAGTGGAATGATTTGAAAGACACCTTCATGGCCACTGACTAAACGTCCTCCTTTGCCACTAAAATATCTCCACTGTTACATTCAAGTTAAAATCATTCATTATCATAGACTCAATTTCCAATAAAATAATTTCCTTACATACAATTTTAAAGAATTCTGAGAAAAACAAAGTAAACACTCTTCCTCAATAAATTGAAAATATGTAAGTCTGCTGCATGTTCCAATTGTGATAGACTAAAAATCATGATCATTTTGTTGTTCTTTAACAGCTATTAAAGATTGTTACTCAAAATTATTTTTGAAGTCACCTTTCTTCTATAAAGAAGTATTAAAAATAGTAAGATGAACGTAGCATTTAATAAACTACATGAGAATTTCTGATATACACACGTTTGGTCAGTGCTTCAAACATATCAACATTATTTGCAAGATACACACAAAAATTACTTTCCTCTCAATCTTTCCTTTTAGAAGTATTTATCCCAGTGGTATACTTGTGGTCTTCATGAATATGTGCTCAGTTTTCAAATGCTGCTTTCGTACATAAGAATGCCACAGCCATGAATATCCTTCTAGTGATTATTTATAATGTATCCATGTCAATGAGAATAATGGAATACTTTGAGCATATAAAGCAGTGAGAACTAGTTCTGATATGCAACAATTTCAATTGATAAATATACTTTTATGTTAATTTTATTAAACTACTAAACATTGTCTACTTATTTTGAACTGCAACAAGCAGTAGTCTTACAAAGATCATAGTGAATCACTAAGATCTTGGCACTTGAATTCTTTGCCTCTAACTTTTTCCAAATGTCTGAAGAAAGTCAGATACTAGGGAGGAATTAAAGTAAAAAAGTAAGGCGGGATGATGAAGACAAGGAGTTAAGATATTCTTTTACTCACTTCAAAAGCTAAAACTGAAAGAGTTTTCTTGTACCCTACAATGTTCATGGGCTACATTTTCCTGAGAATAAGTTTCTTGAGATATATGTAAGAAACTAATTCGGGCTGCTGTTTTATGTGCTTGCTGTTGGGATTCAATAAGAGATTATTAGAGTTTTCAGTATGTTAATTACAAATCTGAATTAAGTATCTTTAGAGATGCTCGTTTTAAAGGATTATTTTTAAAAATGTTTTCTTTAATTACCATATTTTAGGTTCTGTATTTTAATTACTTCCCTGTTAGATGAATAACATATCAAAGTATACTTTCGTTATTTTTATCTTAATATACGTTTCATTGTATTATTATTCTGAGAGCTTTACTAGAAGAAAAAAATGCAGTTTAACGTGAAGAGAGAAGAATCAATATTTGAACAGAAGACACTGTTGCCAGGGAATGTGACTTGAAACTACCTATGTGGTACTCTTTTTGAATAAGTATATTATAAAACTTTTGCAATAGAGCTGGAAAAAGAGAAAGGAAACTCCCTGAATGCTTTAGTCTACAGTGACAGCACCAAGAATAGTGTGTGTGTTATATTCCTCATTTAGAGACAGGCTGGAGTCTTATTTAGTCCTCTTACTTTTTTTCACTTGTATAAATATATGGAGTTCGAGTATAATTTTGTTACATGCATAGATTGCATCCTCTATTTTAGCCATTTTGTGCCAAAGCATATGTCAGGTTCTTAACATGTTTTAATCTTGTCTATTCCTCAAATTAATCTCACAAAGTAAACATTTGTTTGCATATATAATACAGAATAATAAATTGAGTCTCTGATGAGCAATGAAATGTGCCTGAAATTGCCTACAATCACTTATTCTAAAGAGGATCAATACAAAAATAAAATCATGACAGACTCATGAGATCATATGACTGGAGGGACGATAGGGCAGGAGGGCCTATAGATAAAATTGGGTATTCCCTTCCAAACACAGAGTCCTGGGACAAGATTTAGCACAAAAGCCATCCTGTGAGCCTGGGAAACTAATTAATTATGACAGGGGTTTTGATTTTTATTCCATGTACCGTATGGAATTTTTCAAATTTTTAAATAAGAGATTAATATAATCAAAACAGTAAATGAAATGTAACAAAAAGTATTAGAAGGACAATTGCTCTTCTGCCTATACTAACAGGACACACAAAAAGAGATTAATTTTTCGTGGCTAAGCAGGTTATAAGGATGAAGTAATGTTGCAGAGACAAGAAGTCCTTTCATGGAGACATAAAAGAAGAGAGAAAATACAACAGGGTGCATCTGAGGTCTTTGAGCCTTCTATGGATAATCTAAACTGCTATCATAAATGTATTTTTTATATATTAAATGAAACACTTTACTTCAGAAATATCTTCCTCTTCTAGCATTACTCTAAAAAATATTTTGTGAATGACAGCACAATCTCAAGCAAGCAGGATTAAACCTTGGATTTATCTTTGACTGAATCACTTTCCTTTTCTTTGGTCTCCAGACACCAAGACTATTTTTCTTATCATACCCCTCAATTATTTTCTGTTTTCCATTTCCTCTATCATCTGCTCAAAACTTGGGCTAATAACTACATGCTTGACAATTTCATGACTTCCCAGCTCGCCTGCGTCCTTGTCTATTACAGTTTGTATTCCATAATCTTCCTGTTCTAACCTCTAAAACCTCCATTTCTTCAGTCACTGCTTTTCCTTAAAACTGCAATGTCAACATGATATACACACATAAAAATTTCTAAATTCTTCCAGTTCTCATAAAAAAATCTAATCATGATAACTCACTAGATCTGATTACCAATTTTCAGATTCTGAGAAACATTACAGGACAAATGGTAATAATAATTATTCAAAAAATTCATTGCAAAAAATAAGAGAGAGACAGACGATAGAGAGAGATAGAGATAATAAAGATAGAAACAAAGAGCAATAGCAATACAGAGTTTGAGATAGAAAAGAGAGAAAATAAAGGGAAAATCACGAAGGAATGAAGGAACCCAATACCACGTATCTGTAGTAATCATATTCAATTTCAGTGCAGAATTATTACCTGGATTCTGGTCCGAGCAAATAAATTTAAAGTATGTGAAATCATATGAACACTGACTGGACATTTACTGATATTCACAATGTATTGTTAATCGTCTTAGGTTTCATGCTGAAATATTTACGGCCGAAATCAAAAAGTGTATAAAGATGTCTGAGATGTGCCTCAAATTAAAAATTAATCTAGCAGGGGGAAGGCATCTGTCCAAGTCTAGATCAATGGTTTTCAAGCATTATTGTGCATTAGAATCACCTGTAGGGCTTGTTAAAATGCAAATTGATAAGCTTCAGCCTCAGAGTTTATGACTTGAGAAAATCTAGGATAGAGTCTGAAGATTTGTGCTTCAGAGAAGTTCTTGATTGTTGCCGATGCTGCTGGTATAGAAACCACATTTTGAGAATTACATAATGAATGAAACAGCATTATTTATGGGTTGTTAATGACTAAAACTGGGGGGGGTGCATGGAGCTTCGCTGTGTCATGGCGTCTACTTTTGTATATGTTGTAAATTTTCCATGTTTGTTGAAAAAATTAAAAATATTTAATATATACTTATAGTGTATTTAAGATTTGAGAAGGAGAAGGAGGTTAGTAATTGGGAATGGCACATGAGGGACTTCTAGGTATCATTATGTTTTCTGTCTTCACCTGGGAAGTGTTTACATGCATGTGCTCACTTTGTGATAATTCACTGAACTTTAGACTATAATTTGTGTACAATTTTTGTGTTATCTTATTATCCTTTAATAAAACATATAAAAAAAGAAATCCTATAGCTCTCATCTCTATCATTTTTCATGTAAGATGAACGGACAAATAGATAGCAGACAGATGATAGATAGATAGATAGATAGATAGATAGATAGATAGATAGATAGATAGATGGATGATAGGTAGATGTTTGTTACAATTTGCTTCTTTTTGAGATTGAATGCCTGCAAGGGATATGGGGATCAATGCTCAACTGTGGAATACAATCCAAGCTAACCCTAGCTTTTACAGCTGATAGTATCTCAGAGCACCCTTCTGCATCTGGAAATTTTTGAGTGAACATTTAAATGCATCTCCACTTTTATAAGAAACAATTAACAGAAACTATGCCAAGCAGAAGAGCATTTCTCTTCTTCCTTTTATAGCAAGAGGAAGAAGAAAAACAACTCTAAAGAATTGTTGACTTGTCGCCACTTGATTCCTCTCATTCTTAAATTTATCTCTGCCAGTGTTTGGCCCAAACACTCCACTGAAGTTGCTCTTGTCAAAGTTAATAAACACTGCCAACTTACCAATTCTAATGGCCAATTATCGGCCTTTCCTTTATTTGACCTCTTAGCAGCATTTGACATATGAATCCCTGCCCTCCTCTTTGGAAATACATCTTTTACTTGATTTTTAGGGACATCTAAAGGGAACTTTGTGGTTTCCCTCTTACAACACTGAAAATTTCACCTTAGGATCATTTGCCAGGTTTCTGCATTTCTGTAATTTATGAAATCCGAAGTTCCCTGAAACTCATACTCCAAACTTTTTATTTTTTCTTCACTTTATATATTCACATTAAATTTCACCTATGTAGTGATGACTCCAAAATGTACATCTCTATGACTTATCTATCTTCTGAGCTCTAGACTCATATCCAAACACCTATTATTAACATTTCTAACTAGAGGTCTCAGAAGTCATTTCAGATACATCATGTGCAAAGCAAATTTTCACTAGTCATGTAAAAAGTCGATCCACTCCTCAACCTTTTACATGTTAGCATATGATACCACTAGAGTTTTAGTTCTCAAACCAGAAACCTAGAATAGTTCCTTGATTCCTCTCTTTTTATTACCAAAACACTATAATCAATTACATCAGAAAGTTTTAGTTTGACACATGGAACTGGAAATGATCCCAGGAACTCACTCTGCGTGTCCTGGACAGTGACCTACATGGTAATGAGAATTCATCCTTTTCCAGGTAGAGATGGGCTCCAGTAGTTTCCCCAAACAGAAGGACTGTGATTTTCGATGGTTCCCAAGGTAAACATGTGCTGGACAGCTGGTATTCTCAAACACCTGCGAAAACCTGGCAGCCGATATGGACTGTGTGGCATCCAAAGAGCTTATGTGTTCTTTTCCAAAAGAGACTAACCTCTTCTATGGGGAAACAGAAACGGGAGTTGTGAGACACCTTTACTGAAAAGCTGATCCACTCTGTGGGTTAAGTCCTGGCTCCAGGCCTTCCATCAGTGCGAAAATTGAAGAAGTGCACTTTGTCTTCTTGCATTGACACTGGCTTTGCAAGTTTATCCGTCAAAACCTGTCCCTTAACCCATATCATGGGACTTTATAGAACTATCCCTTTACCCTTTGTGTACGAGGTGGCTAATCATGATCCACTTTGCCACACAAATGGTGAAAGCACTTATCCATACTGCTTAAAAATACATTTCAAATGTGTCTATTCTATCTCTATTGACATTTGCATCAAACTACCACTATCTTCTTCTTGAACTATGGCAAAGGTATGCTTACTTTTTTTTCTGAAATAGGTATTACCTTTCTGAAATATGGTAACCTCTCCACTCTGAAAGAAATCTTTTTTTAATGTAAAAGCATTTTATATCAATTCTTTTTTTAAAAAATCTCATCAATATTGTTTTATTACTCTTATAACAAAATCCAAACTTCCTAGTAAAGCCTTAAAACATATTTATTTTCTGCCTACATCTTCAAAATCTTTTTAGTTCACCATCCTATCAAGCTCTATATTCAGTCTTGGTTTTTAATAGTTCTTAAAATAAGTACTATTTTCAGAAAATTCTGATTTTTATTACTATGTGACAAACTACTAGAAAACAATATTATATCTCAGGAATTTTTCTGCTATGAATTTAATCAAGGCTCAACAAGTGACCATTCTGCTTCATATGTCGTTCATTGAGGCCACCTGGTAGTGTTCAGTTGATGTCCACTCCAGTATGGAGGGTCCAAGGTGGCATGACTCATGTCTGGAGCCCTGATAGAGGGCTGAAAGGTTAGACTCAGTTGGACTCCTCTTTTTCTTTATGTAGTGTTAGAGTCTCCCCATCTAGTCTCTGCTGTTATGTAGTGTGAGTTTTTACATGAAAGTTCGACTCCATGAAAGTTATACCAAGAGGCAGGAAGTGAAACCTGCCTGTCTCTTGAGTCTTATCCATACGCTGGTTAGCATCACTTCTACAATATTTTATTGATCAAAGTTGTCACAGATCTGTTCTCATTCAAAAGTAGGGGATAGAGTTCCTATCTCTCATTAGGTAGAAGGATAAAAACATGTAACCACATTTAATCCGGCCCATGGTACTTTGTATTTCTGACCCCTTTGCCTAAAATCTCCTCACATATTGCCCTCATCATTTCCTTCAAACTTACCTAAAATGTTGATGCTTTAGGTCAAAATTTCTTATTTTACCTATCAAGAAACAGAATCTTTAAAACTACCAATTAAGGCAAAATCCTATTTAGTAACCTTAGATTTCTTAGTAACTTCTAAATTAATTTTCTTTGTTACTTGTATTATTCATATTATCCTTTATTAAATGCAATCGCCACAATAAAAAATGTATGTATCTTGTTCACTGTCGTTTCTTTCATTTCTAGCACATTACTTGGGACACTCTTTCTCCCCCCTCATCTCACTTTGGATGACAAGGAAAGTGAACATAATGATAATATGTGAAATGATTTTCCTGAATATGTAAGTCTATACAATATCAGATTCCAGAAAGCAACTGTCAAAGAAAACTAGTACTGAGCAAGTGAACAGGTAAGGATCACTTTATTCAGAACTATTGCAATAAGGAACATAGATTACTAAAAAGAAAGACAATGAGTTTTTAAGTGCTATGATAGCTAGTGGAAAAGTAGTGGAGGACATTAAAGAGTATGTTTATCACTGTGATTAGAGTCATCTACATTTTCTTTTTGATGCTTATTCATTCTCCTACTTTCCCATGGAACCAAAAGGTGAGGGCACTATCTTTCTTGACAAAGACATTTCAAAAGGATGGTGCTCAGATCCTTTAGAAAGACATTTCCTGGGTTTTAAAACTAACAAGAGACTTGAGGAAGATTTCATCTCGAAGGAACAGAGACAAATTTTGCAATTACATGTTTCTAAAGCAAATGCTCTAAGAAAAGAAAGATGGAGGGTCTATATTCGGGCAGAAAACTGTCTAAAGTTTAGTCACAGTGGGAGAACATTAAGGTCCTCTTTGTCACAGTGGGGACTTTTAAGTCTTGTACAATATTAAGTCTACGTAAATAACTCTTCGACATTCACCCAACAGAAGGAGTTTAGAACTGTAAATGTAGAAAATACATAACAAGGTAGTATTTATTTATTTTAAAATAAATATATAATTATTCAATATTCATGATTGTGTAAAAATTACTACCAAATAGATAAGCATTAACTTGAACAGGTTTTCCATCTTTAAAATGGAACACAAATCATAGAAATAAAGCTGACAAAGAAGTGGTAGATCACCTTAGCACATTTTGAAGAGTTACTAAAAGATATCCATCTGGACTTCAATATAAGGCTACATTTTTTCTCAGCCAAGAATAAATGTAAATCAATGAAATAAATCATTGCATATCATTGATGTAAATCAATGGAAGGCAGATTCATGTATGAAGAGAGATGTTAAGAGATTTCCTTCAGTTATGCTGTTGTTCAAATTCTATTTGACTTTCTTTTTTTTTGAGTTGTAGTCTAAGTCTGTCGCCCAGGCTAGAGCGCAGTGGCACACTCTGACCAACCCCCAGCATTGACCTACTGGACTCTGGTGTTCCTTCTGCCTCAGCCTTCCAAGTAAACAGAACTACAGGCACACACTACCACACCCGGCTAATTTTTTGATTTGTTGTAGAGATGAGGTTTCACCAAGTTCCCCGGACTGGTCTCGCACCCACGGACTCAGGCAATCCGCTCACCAAGGCCTCCCAAAGTGCTGGGATTACAGGTTGAGCCACTGAGCACAGCTTTATTTGACTCATAATTACAGAGACAAGCTGTTGGGTTTGTTAAACAATTCCAGAAGGGATATGAGGAGAATCAGGACAAGTTACATTCAAATGTCATCTGCATTTTTAACAGATGAATCTAACTGAATTCAATGATAGCAAGCAAAATGTACCTTAAGAAGTATTTTTTTCATTCATTTATTAATTTACTGATCAAATATATATTTAAGCATACAGTAAATGCTCTAAGAAAAGAGAGGTGAAGGACTCGTAGTTGGGAAAAAAACTATATGAAGTTCTGTCCCAGTGGAAGAACATTAAGGCCCTCTTTGTCACAGCCTGGCCAGCATCTGTTCTAAGTTTATAGATAAACAATTAGTAAAAATACAATTTTCTTGCTCTAATGGAACTTTTATTCTAGTTGGAAAACACAGATGATAAGGAAGCACATATAGCATATGAGGCTATAACAGTGAAATAAATTAAAATGTGTGTGTAATATAATATCTGAAGATAGATTATAGAGAAAGTATGCAAAATAAGTGGCAGATGGGAAGAATATTACAGTTGGAAGTTACCATCATGTACTTAACACCTGAGGTAAGACATCATGTGCAAATTTCAAGGAATGGTGTGGTTAGAACAAAAATCACACGATGAGTGAAGAATATTATAAAAGAATGTTGAAAAATAAGATGTCTTGTATCATTCAAAGCCTTATAGGTCATAATATGGATTTCTTGTTTTATAATAATAAAATTGAAGGCTCCTAGAAAACACTAATTACAAGTCATATATATGAGGGGGCGCCCAAAAAACCCCATAATTTATTTATTAAAACTCGTGTATTTATTTTTACATGTTTAAGCTTCAATTGCCTTCAAATTACTCTCTGTTTGATGCAATACATCTGCCAAGACTCTTTTCCCACAGCTCAAAACAGTTTTTGAACTCATCAGTGTTGATGCCTTTTAGTATTTCTGCCTTTTATTTGTTTCACCTCTTCCACACTGGCAAAACATTTTGTTTTGAGGACTTTTTTTTCATCCAGAAAAACAAAGCAAAACAAATATGGTGCTTGGGGCAAAACTGGATGAATAGAGAGGGTGGGGAATGGGGGAGGATGTGGGCCCATGCACTTGCAAATCACCCATCATGAAATGGAAAAATGCTTGAAAGAATCTCCCAAAATATTCACTGAAGCTAAATGCAGCTTCTCACAATAACGTTAGCTGGCACACTGGTGTCAGTGGGTTTCTAGAATGCTTACATGTGTGGGGGAAGAGAAAATCTTGCTACAAGGGATCCACCCAACAAAAAATAATTTTGTTTTGTGGGGGGGATCCTTCTTGTACATAAATTTCTGAGTACAGATAATACTATTCCATTTTATTATAAAGAATGAGGGAGATAAAGAACAAGGGAGTGATGAAGCAATTGTATTTGTTGATTTGGTAACAAAAAATAGAATAGATTCCTCTTCTACAAAGTATGCATTCTATTAATGATCTCCAAGAATGACTTGAGAAGTTGTGAGGGAGGATGAAAGAGACATTGGAAGATATATGACTTTTTTTCTTTTTAATAATTTCCATTCTTACTGTTTAATGTATGAATCTTGAATTGGTAATGGTTTGGGAGATAGATTCATTTTTATTTTCTCTTCCTAGAAACAGTTACTGGCTATTTGCCTCAGCTTAAGCCTGGGTTATACAGTTCTTTGTCAGGGTGAAGCATTACAAGCTCTAATCCCTTCATCTATGTAAAATATGTGGTTTTAAGACCTGGACTGGTGACTCACACCTGTTATCCCAGCACTTTAAGAGGCCAAGGCAGGAGGATTGCTTAAGCCCGTGAGTTCAAGACCAGCCTGAACAATATAGTAAGACCTCATCTCAACACACATACACACACACACAATAAAAATAAAAATAAAAATTAGCCAGGCACAGTGGTACATGCCTGTAGTCCCAGCTACTTGGAGAGTAAGACAAGCCTAGGAGGTCAAGGCAATGGTGAGTCAACATCATGCCACAGCACTCCAGTCTGGGTGACAGAATAAAACTCTGTCTCCAAAAAAAAATTACTTCTAGAAACTCAAAGCATATTATGAATTTTCAACTATATGGCAAAATCAGAAATACTACATATTTCTGATATCATATACGATACATCATAGTTTTCATTATATAGGCAGGGTTTCATACCTAAAAATTTGCCTTTGTTTAAATAGACAAAGTAATTGAAAAGAGACCCGGAAGTGGTGTGTTTGCTTGTTAATTAATTTGCTAACTAGTTAACTAGTTTGTTGTTTATTTATTGTTACTCTACCAGAGGTGAGACTGCGAGTTTAGGAAAACACACACACAAACACACATACACACACACACACACACACACACACAAAAGATTTTGTTTTATTGGCTCAAGAACAGGAAAAGAAAACAATAAACTTGTGAAAATAAAAAGCTTTCCTTCAAACTGATACCAGCATTTCCTTTCAGTCTCCCTGCTCGCTCATACACCCAAACTACTTCTGAGATATCATCCACGAGACTTCTGACTTGTATTTGTTGGAAAAAGGTTTATTTTACAGTCAATAGCATCTGTTTCCCTCACGATTAACAGGATAGAACACTGCCCTTTCTCGGTAGTGGCTAAATACATTTACTTAATTTTACACCCTTTCTTTGGAAAGCATAAAAATAAAAACCAACACACCATTGCAAATTCAGTGTTTTCTAATAAGGTACTGCCTGATTTATTATGTCAATAGAATCTTATGGGATTTGCACTGATAAGTGAGGGAACCATTTACATGTTAAGAATCCATTTTTGGCATACATAAAAGCTGTGAGATTTACTTTATCATGTGCAGGGCTATTTATGGCAAGAGTCGATTCACAATTGCTACAATAACACTAACAACAAACAAGCAAACTATGCCTATTGGTACTCTTTAAACCTATTGCTACTAGAAATATTCCCCAGTCTCTAATCCTTGAATTCATCAAACTAGATGCTCTCTTTTTCTTCTTTTTAAAAAATTACTAGACTTTGTGTTTTAGTAGTTCTAGATTTACAACATCATTGAGCAGGGAGTTCCATATAACTCACTCCCCCCTCCCCGTATTGCTTCAAGTTGCCTCTATTATTTACATCTTGCATTGGTGTGGCATGTTTTTTAGAATGAAGAAACCAATATTTGCACATTATTATTAACAATAGTCCCTAGTTTACATTAAGGTTCAATCTTTGTACAATTCTAGGGATTTTGACAAATGCATAAATACATGCATCTACTGTTACATTTTCTTATGTAATGGTTTTGAAGCCCCAAGAAGCCCATGTGCTTTACCTATCTGTCTTTCCCCACTCTCTGAATGACTGACAACTACTGATACTGTCTCTAATGTTTTGCATTTTTAAAATGTAATTTAGTTCAAACCATAGTAGCCATTTCAGACTGGCTCTTTTTATTTGTCAGTAGGTATTTAACATTGTCCCATGCCCTTTATGGCTTGATAGGTAATGTTTTTACATTGTTGAATAAATATTTTAACTTTTTTTCTAAATGAGGAAGATATTGATAATAAATTTTATTATACAACATGTTATTTTCTTAGAAGAAAATTGCCTACACAGCTGGTTTATTGTCACTACTTTCATTGTCTCTGATGCACAGAGTTAAGTGACCCACATTACTAATACCCTTTCTCTGTTTTATTCAGTGCGGTCAGGTGATAAGCAGAAAGGAAAAGAAAATTAGGTGTAAAGCAGGAAAAGCAGGAAGTTTCTGAAAGAGAAGTTTGAGGAACAAAGATAGATGATAAGGAAAGAGGAGGTCTTTATAATATGAATTTTTAACTGTATGGCAAAATCAGAAATATTATATTTCTGATATCATGCAAGATATGTTATATTTATTCATTATATAGGCAGGGCTTCATATCAAGGTCAATATCATAGATAACAAATATGAGAATTGAAGACAGGCAGGAGAACAGAAAGGTCTTAGAGAATCCCAAAGCAAACTTGACTGAGGATGGAAGACATTAGAAGTGGGAAACCAAGTAAGAAATCTTGATAAGCTAGACTGAAACCGCAATGCATTCTTGAAGGTAGAGAATGCATTATTTTATTTTATTTTTAAATTTTATTTTAGAGTTGTGGGGTACAAGTGTGAATTTATTATATAAATAAGTTGCAGGCAAGTGAACTTTGAGCTTCTAGCTGGCCTCCTCTTGCTTTGATAGAGGACCAGGTACCCAGGGGGTTGCCTCGTGCCTCTCTCGCTCCTCCCTACGTCTGTCAATTCCTCCCTTGTGCTCTTGTGAACAGTAATCAGGGCCTGCTAATGAATGAGGAGATACAGTATTCAATTTTTTGTTTCTGTGATAGTTCACTTAGTATGATGGTCTCCAGCAGCTTTCATGTCCCCGCAAAGGCCATGATTTTGCTCTCCTTTAACGCTGTGTAATTTTCCATGATGAGGGCTTGAAGGTAGAGTGCAATTTTAATTTTTATATATTTTTTGCTTTATTTAAATATTTTTAATTCTTGATGGTTAGTGTATATTCTGTGCGTAAATCCTACGCATGCCCCCAAGATAGAGGAAATGGACTGGAAGAAAAGTTAATCAGTCTTTGCTGTACATTCATTGTATCGAGGGATCACTGTTTTGTGTTCTCTTAAGAGAAAAGAGATGAGAAAAAGGAAAATAAATTGAAATGATAGAATATCACTATCTGTATGGATAGATAGCAAAAATAGAGGATATTTCTTGGAAAGATGAGGAAATAGAGGGACCCCCCAAAAAGCACATATTTCCACTGCCTACATTTTGGGAATGGGTGGAGAGTAGGGAGGATAAAACAGTAGGAAGGCGACTTTCCTTGTCCTGGAGGTCATCCAGTATTTACTAGCAGTCTGATGCTCCTTGGGGGAGTGATTTCATGGAAAAAGACATGGCCATGTGGTGGGTGGCAGTAACACACAATGAGCTTTATTTGGGTGACACTTGGAGAAGATTGCATGTGAAAAATGTGAGGGGATGTCGCTCACAGCCTGAATTCTTCCAGACACAACCCAAAGAGGAAGAGGGCTGGAGAACTCACATGGGAGACAGAAATAAGAGAGAGACCCGTATGTCTATGCATGTGGCTCAATCGAAGATGCGGAGTTTCTGGGTCAGAGAGTTCTGAGAGGCAGCAATGGACTGGGATCTTTCCTGATTTCTCTGATTTCAGCTAGCAGATATGGGTACAGTTTTGTGGGTTATACAAAGCAGGCAGGTTCCAAAAAGCTAAATGTTTCTTCTGTAAGCTTTATGCAAAGCAACTGGACATGCAGAAATTAGATCTTGGAATCAATGGACTTTTGCACCATCCATCCTACCTGGCTGTGAAGAGGTGAACAACATAGGGCTCCTATGACATGGGTCAACTTTAACTCATCTGCATAACACTTGTGTTTTACATGCATGCAAGTCTTTAGTCACTTCCTACATTCCTTTTCTTGGGTGTGGGACAAGTGGTGGAGGGTTCCTTGCACAAGACTCCTTTGCGGTGCCTTCTCTGTGTATTATAAACAAACACTGGGGACACCAATAAGTGGATAGGCTGGGAGGAGGTTAGGGTTCAGAAATGACTTATAGGACACAATGTCCACTATCTGGTGAATGAGTCAACTGAGACCCAATCCCCACCACTACACAATATGACCATGTAACTAATATTTCCCCTCAATCTAAAACTTGCAAAATTTTTTAATGATTATACATGGCAGCTTTTTATGGTTTAAAACTCACTTCTGTTCAGCATATTTTCCCTCCTAACGCCTCTACTGGGGTCAATTCTAGCTCTGAAGTTACCCAAAGTGCAATGTTGACATGGAATGTATGTCAACTTCTCTTTCCTGACCATCAGTGCCCAAGATTAATGTTTCTGCCATTGGGTAGGCAAAAATGATTGGGAAACAAATTAGTCTGAGTAATGGGTATTTTTTTAAAAATTAGGTTTGGTGTACATCTGTGTGTATGACTTGCAAAAATAACCCTGCACTATGTTTTATATCCCCTTTCTGCTCCCAAGATTCCTCTGCATGGGATGTCTTCTTTCTTCCTCTGTCCATCAGTTGTACCCATCAGCCACTCTGGTACATTTCCATGATGTCTCCTGTGCCTAAAAAAGAATCATGGAAACTCATCCTTTGAATTCCTAGAGAATTTTTTTTTCTGATTTTACCCTTTGTTCAATATTTTTTATCTACCACCTACTATTGTCAGACAAGATAGGTGTCCCCTCTGCAATATTAACTTAGTCATTAACTAATTCCGAATTTATGTATTGAATGCCTGTTATGTGCCAGAAAGGTCTATATACTGTGAATAGAGCAACACACACAAAAAAACACACATCCCTTTCTTTTTGGAGCTTACACTTTAGTGTCACTGGCAGACAGCGAATGTGATAAATAAATAATTGTATGCGGTATGTTGATACAGATATAGTCTAAGGAGAAAATAATTAGGCACAAAGAGGAATTGGAAGAATTGGGGAGAAAGATAAAAATTTTGGGCATTGGTGATTAGAGCAGCACTCATCAACAAGATGAGGATGGAGTGAGGAAGCGTGTCATGCGGGTAGCTTAGAAAACGGCACATCGGATAGAGGACACAGCAAGGTTAAAGTTCCTGAGCTGGGGTTTTTGAGCAGCAACAATAAGCCCAGGGTTCAGAGTGAACAAGTAGAGAAATAAAGGATATAAAGTCAGAGAGAACGATGCAAGGGCCGGAGGGAGGCAGATCAAGAAAGGGATTTTTGATCAGAGTAGAGACATGTGTTCTTATTTTGATTGAGATGGGAAAACAAAAAAGATTTTGAACAGGATAGGATATAATCTGGCCATGTTTCCAAAGAATCATTCTCTGCTGGGAAGAGACAGCAAAGGGAGATGGACAGGATGGACCAAGTTGGAAGCTATTATAATGATTGAGGTGTGAGACGAAGGTGCTCTGAGCCAGATAAGTCGCAGCATAGATGGTTAAAAAAAAAGTTCAGGTTGGGGTATATCTTGAAAGTAGATCCAGCAGGATTTGGTGATAAATTGGATGCAAGGTATTAAAGAAAAAGGGGAGTTGAGAAAAAGACCAAAGTTTTGACTTGAGCAAACAGAAGCATCTTTTGCTTTTCTTCCTTTGACTTCTCAAACAGCTCATCGTATGTGCTATCCCCGATTAGAACATTAACTGATTGTCAACTAAAGTGACAATAAGCCCCTTTGATTTTATACTACATACTGTCTGTCTTCTTCTCTTGAAGCATTTGAAGTCTTAAACTCAGCCCGTCTCATTTGAACTGTATGGTTTTACTCTCCTTATCAGAAATGCAACCTGTTTATTTGATCTCTGCTTTCAGTCTGGTCTTTATTTCCCTGGCCAAGAAATATTCAGTACAGCTGTTTGATATACGAATCTAATTTTAATTAGGCCTTCCCCCTCTGTACCAAGCTTGCAAGCAGTCCTTGGGTAAATACCAGATGCCCATTTTTATTAGTGAGCAAAGAATTAGAAACAAACAGTGAAGACAAGGTACACCCATTTTTTTTTTCCTTTTCTCATCCCCCTTTAGGTCACTGTTAAATCTGACAAGGTCTCACAATCAAAATGAGGTAGCTCTTCCTATAATATATAAACAGTAAAGAACAGCAATAACCTCCTTGCGATCCAGGGCTGCTTTATTTTATGTCTACAAAAACTTCCCCGGATATTCTCACTTCACTGTTTCAGTGAATTCTTCTGTGCCCTCGTGCAGACGCTGCCCACCCTTCAAGTTCAGCTCAGACTCACGCTTTCATTGGGGAAATGCTGATCATATTTTTTTTTCTAAGTATTATAGAACTCTTCCCCTAGAGAGCTTCTTTGGTACTCTCTTACAGCGATTAATACTCGTTTTCAGTGTGCATTTATGTCTGGCTTCTTCATATTTCATATTATGCTCTGTGAGGGTGTGGACTTTGATTTATCCAAAACGCTGTGCATAAAGCCAATAAGCATGGATTGAACTGTCTCATTCCCTTGTCTCAACAATTTCTCTTAGTTGAAACTGTGTTTATTTAGTTCCAGGTTGTGAAGTTGAAAAAGTCAGTGTTGTCTCTCTCTCCTGAAAAATATCAGTGCCCCTTCTGAAATCTTCATTGTAGTTGCTCCACCAATTGCAAGTCTATCTAATATAATTTGATTATCAAATAAAATCATAAATAAATACTAAAAATGGGTGTCACCTTAGAGAATGAATCTCTTACCCCAACTGGGAAACTTCTTACTACACTGTTCAATCCTTTAGCCATTAAGCACATGTAACTTTTGAAATATGACTAATATTTCAAGGACAAGTAAAATTCATGTGAAATTTCCAATGCTTAGTATAAAAATGTAAAATAAGTCATTTTGATATTAAATACATTTTAAAGAGAATACTTTATGCATGTTGGGGTAAGTCAAATGCACTATTAATTTTAACTTCTATTTTTATTTTATTATGGTAAAGACAATTTTATAATAATAAGCAAAATTTTTAGTGACATATGTGGCTCACGTTTTTAATTTGCATTTTTGCTTTTTTGGCAATATTTTTCTATAATATGCTTTGCAGACTGAATACTTAAAGTGACAAACAGTCCTCTGCTTACCTGGGCAAAAATATACCCCCTCTTCCACCTGGTTACACAACTCCCGAACATCTACACCTTAAATACATCTTCCTTATTTTGAGCCAAATCTCCTTTTTTTATTTTTATTTTTGAGTTGGAGTCTCACTCTGTTGTCCAGGCTGGTGTGCAGTGGTACGCCCACGGCCACCGCAGTCTTGACTTGCTGGACTCAGGCAATCCTTCCATCTCAGCCTTCCAAGTAATTGAACTACAGGCAGACACCATCATGCCCAGCTAATTTCTTGTTTAATTGAAGAGATGAGGTCTCGCCAAGTTACCCAGACTGATCTTGAACTCCTGGGCTCCGGCAATCCTCTTGCCTTGATCTTCCAAAGTTCTGGGATTACAGGATTGAGCCATCAAGTCTACTTTCTTAAAATGCAACTCCGTAGATTCTAACAATAATTGCTTTCTTTACAAAGAATCTGATAAACTTCCAAATATGTCAGGTTTATTAAACTTACATAACATATTAATTTAGATTGCACCAATAAAATACACTTGAGAGGTATTAGATTTATATTTTACTAGATACTTATATCTAATAGAGTAGCTTCTTGAAATTTCTGGGACTGTGTTAGGCTAGTAGATGTGTTTCTCTGGGAGGGATTAACCTTGGAGTCTCTGCTGAATTATAAAATGTGGGCAAGAGTCCCTACTTTTCTGCCCACCATCCTGCTATCCTTAGACTGATTTAGCCAAGTATCTATTATTACACGTGCATTCTCTGTTTACCTTGTTGAAATCTTTGTGATGCTTTTTTAAAAAAAGGCTTTGTAAAAAAAACAGGCTTTGTAAAAGTTTCTTTTGCATAATAATTCACTTGATTATGGGGGATGTAACAAAGGCATTATAGAAGAACTAGGAGGAAGATCAATTCAATTAATGATAATAATAAAATCAACAGTGGGATTGGTTTCTTCCAACACCGTTCCATCACGTTAAACCCCTTGAAAATCACTACTCAAGGTACCTGCAGTAAGTATCTACTTCAGGGTTATTTTTTTTCCAATTTTAAAATGCTTTGGTAATATTGCAAACTCCAAGAAACTGTGTGACCTTCATGTGTGCTTTTTTGAGGGCATAATTGCTTGTCAAAGTCTGGGTTTGACAGTCGTGGTTCATTTTGGTTGTAAACCTGAAATGAGAAAACTTGACAACTTTTTAGTTGCCACTAAAATATGGAGATGAGGCAGACTTATAAGAGATACTTACTTCTCTGTGATTAAGGAAAATTATGTGATTTGACCTGATCATTCCCTTTATGTTCAGAACAATACTAGGTCCTGCTCCTATACAGAGGGAAGTCTGGTCTCTCTCAGTAATTATCCCATCCATCTGGAGTGAGGAGTAGGCCATAAGCCAGCCTAGTAAATAAGTTGCATAACATGAATGGTGATGTAAGACTCTAAGTATAGTAGAAATGATTTCAAGCAATTGACAATTCTATACATTTGAAAGTACTTTTAAGCTAATATTGTGCTTTTCTATACATATAATTTATTTTGTCCTCAATTATTATTACAGACAACTTTATGTATTATCATTAATATTATTACATGAATTTAAAATGATTTGAAGACCCAACCACAAGTGAACTGATAGTAGGAAAAAGGTAACAAAATTAATGTGTACTGGAACTGAGGTGTATTAGGTTTTTCTGTTAGATCATACTCTAAGTATGCCTCATGGGTCTGCTCCCTATATTTTGGTGCATTACCTTTTTTATGAAATATGCATAGGTTACAAAGAAAGTACACGGATGAAAATGGGAAGGAGCATTCTCTGATGATCATGAAAACACAGGATTTGCTTATAAGGATTTGTTCAAAAACGAGAACTGAAATTTAAGAGACTGAGATTGAGAATGATAAATATTAAGATGACATTTGAGGGAGGGGCAGGGATGTAAGTATATGAGGGCATATTTTGTCTGAGAAAGTGTTAAGGAACAGGAACATTGAAATTTGATTCAATAGACACCAGTGTGGCCTAGGGTTACCTTATTAACAACATGCTAATTTAGACAGAAAAATTTGCAACCAAACATAAGGTAAAAGAAGCATTGTCTTTGGAGGAAGGGTAGTGTCGTGAGATTTTTACAAAATGAGATCCGTGTAACTCAGTAGCTCAGAGGTTGCAGTCAAAACACCTTCTCTCTATTGATTTCACTGATATAACATGACAAATCACAATGATGGATATGGGACTCAAAGAGCTCTGTGAAAATACATATTTTAACAAAAGAGTCAGCTTTTGTCATACATGCAGGATTTTAAGTCCCCTTCCATTGGTGCAACAGTTTAAATACACGGCTTCTATTCAATTCATATTTAACTCAAACAAAGGGATTATTGAAACTGGTATTCTATAGTCAATAACCGTGTCAAGTCAAAATCTGTGCATCTGATAAGTGTGTCCCGTAACAAGTTGCTGGAACGTGACTGAACACGTAGGACCTGGAATCCTTAATGCAGAGAGAAGACAATGCATGCAACTCAAGAGATGCTTTTAGAAGACATCATCATGGCAAATTCCAGTAACGTAAATATCACCAGAAATCTTCATATTCAGTTGAAAAGAAACTGAAAGCAAAGAAACATCTACTGTTACCTGTGTAACGCTAAGGCTATTTAAACAACCCAATGACGTAAAAATTGTAACTGGAGCTAGGCAGATAATGTCATTGCTTTCAGTTTGCTAGTATTTAGAGTAAATCAACACAGAAATGCTAATCACTGTGCAGTTATGCACAGCGCCCTCTGACACTAATCTCATGCAACTGGCATGAAGATAGGCATTGGAAAGAAATGAAGAGCAGGACAGATTCTCAAGGGAAACTGTCAGGATGGGATCCACAATTATTTTAGAAACCACAGAGTCTGGTGGAAGTTATCTTATGCATCTCTCTGTCACTCCTTATTATGATATCCTAATAAGCCAAACCTGATATACATTGATCATAACAGCCATATATATATATATATATATATATAAAGAGAGAGAGAGAGAGAGAGAGTCAGAGTCTCACTTCATCGCCCAGGCTGGAATGCAGTGGCACGCTCATGGCCACCTCAGTGTTGACCTGCTGGGCTTCAGCAGGCGATCCTTCCGCCTCAGCCTTCCAAGTAGAGCTAAGCATATTTTAACTAGGGATTATGCTAGCAAATAGTGAAGTCAGATCCTGTCTGTAGTTTCTGTTACTCTAAAATCTCCTTATTTTTTCTTTATAATCATATCCTCAAAGAGGAAAATCTTCCTAAGATGTTTACCCCACTTCTCGACAGAAGGTGAGCATGAGAGAAGAAAATGTGTCTCATTTTCCATTTGGTGGAAGAGGAAATGGAATGCCAAGATATTAGATTGTTGAGCAAATGCCCTTGTGCCACATATTATTTTTATCAGAAGTTGGTAGTGCCACTTCATCCCACCCACACCAGAACGCAGTCTGTATGACTACAAAATTGGCTTCTGATACAATAACCAAGTCAAGAATTTCCTGCACTCCACTGATCCCCAGATTTACAGCTAAGTAGACTATTATTTGAGAGAAGGGCACAATTCAGGTCATTAGACATTTTTAAGATGTCTTCTACCTGGTTTGGGGCTTCCGATTTGCATATTCTTCTATTCTGCATATGTGTTAAGTGCTTCTATTCCCATCACTGTTTTCAGCATTAAAGAGTGAACAAAAAATAGAAGCCTCTTTTCCTTAGAAACCTTACGTTCTAGTGGGCGAGGTGAGATCCCAATGTACATATCAGTGAAAACTGTCAGAGTGGGACTTTGGGGGCTAGAAGAGATTTCCTTGAGCAGAGACCAGAAACAGGAGAAAATGAGCAATGGGGGGAGCACAGCGAAGACAACACATGGGAAAGTTCCTGAAGTGGAAACAAGTATAGCTTGTTCAAGAACCCACAGACAGCCGGTGAGACTGGAGTTGCATGAGCAGGGGACAGAATGTTAGGGGACTCCATCTCCTCCTCTTCCTTCCCTTCCTCCTCCTTCTTTTTCTCCTTCTCCTAACTGTAGGTGTGGTATGTGAGAGTAGAAAGATCTGATTTATCTGTTTAATGTAAAATTTTAAGGAGATGAAAAAAGTGCAAGCATCCAAAAGATAATCTTAGGAAGAATAAAGGTTCTCCTAGAAATAGCTTAATTTGCCCTTCAAGTGTTCACTATATATGTTTCAAAAGGCAGCAATATATGCTTGTGTGTGTGTGTGTGTGTGTGTGTGTGTGTGAATGCACAGCTATGCTTGTGTGTCTTGAGAAAGTGGTCAACAGAAGCAGATTCATCAACATGTCCGCCGATAATTGAATTTATTTTATCTTTTTTCGACTTAGAATTAAATGCAGTTATCTTTTCCGTTACCATTGATTTAACTATTGTTGCAATAGGCACTATTTTAATTTTTTAAGAAACAATTAAGAATTATAATTCAGACATTAATTTGTCTTGAAGTGACTACATATTCATTCAGACTGGCATAATTAAAAATTCATAGATGCATTTGTGCACCAGACAGCCACAACATTGAAGGTTTATTGGTAAATAAGTCACAGTTTGCTCTCATTTTATAAATCATATTTTGAGATATGTGCTGATAAGGCATGTGAAAAGAGAATGGAGAATTTAGAGCATAAAAGGAAAGATCATTTCCTTAAAAAGCTTCCTTTAATGCATAGAAGGTGTGTATACACATACACACACACACACACACACTCACATGTTTCAGTTTGAGTCCAAAGTCCAAAAGCTGCTGTAGAAATAGAAAAAGCCTATGCCTCCGTTTGAAGGCCACCAAGCAGAAGAATTCTCTCTTATTCAGGGAATGTTTTGCTTTTTGTTCTATTCAGGCTTTTGGCTGATTGTTTGAGGCCCACTCACATCATAGAGGACCATGTGTTTATTCCATTTGTCAATTTAAATGTTAACCTCACCCAAAAATGCTCGCATAAAAACATTCAGAGTGTTTGACCACATATCTGGGGGCCAGGTGGCTCAGTCAAGCTGAGACAAGAACTTTAACACTTTCTTGCCTGTTTCTTAATAAAATACAATAAGTTAGTTAAGGCTATTGCTACATGGAACAAAAACCTAATTCTGAGTGCACTGATTTTGTTTTCCATAAGGCAAGAGTTGTTTGTGCCTCACGAAAACTCTGAGTGGCTGGGTCACTGGTGACCAGGATCAGCACAGAAATGACATCTGGTGTCCTAAAGGATGCAGATTCAGACCACCAACCTGCATATTTTAAGTGCAGCAGGCATTCCTAGCGTCCATCTACGCTATACATTTTTTGCTATTTCTCTCTTTTTCTTTCAGCCTCTCTCTTTTTTTCTCACTGTTTCTATGTAGGCACATACATATGTGTATATGCATATGCATGTGTATATAGATATGTATGTGTATGTATACATATATGTATATATTGCATAATACTGTGTATGTGCATTATTATACTAAATATTTCTAGACATTCCCAAATGTCCCTGGTGGACAAAATAGCTGCAGTTGAAAACCGCTAGCCTAGATGTATGTCTAAACACACAGTGAGCTGTGTTACATGAAAACAGGGAGCCTGCCCACTCCTTTATAGAAGCCTATTATCAAACTTGTGATTTTATGTAGCGAGACATTACCTTATTCCTTAAGGCTACTTACAACAAACATGACAATGACCTGGACAAAGAGCACACTAAGATTTACACATGGAGCATACACAGCAAGAAAGATTTGGGGAAAAAAAAAATTGGAGACACGCCTCTTAACAGCCACACAGTTGACAATAAACTTTCATTCATCAACACATTCCCAGTGAAAAAATAAGCCCAAAATATAGTTTCCTCACATTTGCGCTAAAGTTTCCAGAAGAAGTGTTCAAGATTTTCTGATGTCAATTTTGAGATCCTTGTATTTGATGAAAGAGCCTCATTTAGACTTAATCTGGATTTCTTCCCTTGAGCACCCTGGGATTCCTTCCAGTGTAGTGAACTGAGCCAGCTCAGCACTTCTAGCTGCTTATATTGAATAATAAATAATTCACAGAGCAAAAATAATACATGTATCTTAATCACCAATTATCATTGAATGTGATTTGGGTAGCTCACCACCTTGCGCGATGGTTGCCATGAGAAGAGAGTATTTCTTTGAAGAATGTGGCTGATAGTGGTATCTTCTAATGTCACATCCGCCTAATAAAGACTAAACAACGCAATGACTGCAGTTCATTTGAGTTTTCATTTACTGATTTTCTTGAAGAGAGTAACAGAAAGCACGGGGTAACCTCATCAGCAACACAAAATCTATAAGACTACATTGGTCTTGTTGCCCAGGACCAAGGCAGGATTTTGCTTCTGTTGAAAGAAAGAAAAGAAGCAAGAACAAGGCTTGCCATGGTTTTCTATTCATCAGAAATCTACTTGGGCTTATTAACCTCTCTCTCAATTAATGGTATTTTTTTTTTTTGAGTTGGAGTCTCACTCTGTCACCCAGACTGGAGTGCAGTGGCCGCTCCCGGCCACCAAAGCCTCGACCTGCTGGGCTCCGGCGATCCTTCCGCCTCAGCCTTCCAAGTAGCTGGAACTACAGGCGCGCTCTACCACGCCCAGCTAATTTTTGATTTATTGTAGAGATGAGGTCTCACCAAGTTGCCCAGGCGGGTCTCGAACCCGCAGGCTCAGGCATTCCACTCACCTCGGCCTCCCAAGGTGCGCGATTATAGGCTGAGCCACCGAGCCCGGCTTTGAATGGTATTTTAAATGCTTCTTTCTTCCTGTGAGGACATAAATTTTTTTTCACCTTTAAATTTTTTATTTTAAAATTGTGGGGTACAATTCAGGGTTAGATATAAAAATACTAATTGTGCAGGTCTCCTTGTTGATGAGGTGTGCCTTCCCTTCCCCAGGCAGTTTCCCACTACTGCCAATTCCACCTCCCCAAGACATAAATTTAAACATTTACAATATTAGCAGCATTGGTCTGCAGATCCTAACTGCAGTTATTTTACTTTTTATATATGTATTTATTTCACCAACCTCTGTCTTTAAAACCTTAAACATTGTATCTCCTATTTGATCCTATTGTATTTTTGCAAAGTGTTCAAATGAACATGAACCTAGTGAATAATATGCTTTGTCTTCAAAGCAGGACCTTTAGAATTATACTTGCAAGTCATCTATACTGATCCCTGCCAAATCTGTGCTTATTTTATTCAGCTGTCCAGTCCAACTCTCAAAGATTTAAAAGTCTGTTGTGATTTTTATAACATTCGCTTTTGGGGATTCGGTCTCCAATTCGTTGACCACTCTGATGTGCGTATGGGTGTTTCCAATGTTTTCTTCTTGGATCACTTGTACCCCATGTTGAAACTGCTATAGCAAAACGCCAGCGACTGGGAAGTTCAAAAATTTATTTCTCGCGGGTCTGGAAGATGGGAAGTCCAAAACCAAAGCTCCAGCAGATCCAGCGCCCAGTGAGGGCTTGTTTCCTTGCTCACAGATGGTTCGCTGTGTCATCATATGGTGGAAAGGACAAGGTAGTGTTCAGGAGTCTCTTTCTTCGGTACTGATCCCAATCAACGGAGCTCTACATTCATGACCTATTTGCCCCTCAACGACCTCCCTTCCAAAACTATCACCTCAGGTTGGGATTTCAATATTTGATTTCTGGGGAAGGCACAAAATTCAGACCATCGTTTCCCCTCATTTTAAGTGCATTTTTACTCAAGGCTCAAGATATTTTTCCAAAACAGACATGTTTGTGTTCCTGATTTATTTAACTTACTTTTTTTGTGCCCAGGACTTAATCAGGGCCTCAGGGAACAGTAGGGTATTTCAGGCCCATATCGTATCGACTATCCTTATTTTCTCTATCTTTTCTCATTATTAATTCCCACTCCTTTCAATGTTTGGAATTAGGAACTTATTCCTCTTAGGTCCCTTGTCCCCTTTCACTTTTCCCATAAAAAGTAAATAATTGTAAGTGAAAAATAAGCCAGGTTCAATTGATTCTAATTTGTATCTGAGGCATTTTAGTGTCTTTGCATACTAAGCCAGGTGATAAATATCATTTACTTTTATTATCTGTGGTTTTGGATGGCTCACCAATGAAAAGTATGGAAAAGGAGGGAGTCATGTAAATAAAAGAAAAGAAGGGAATTCCACAACATACTGGGATTTATCTTCCCTTAAATTGCCTGAATTTAAATAAATGTACTTTTCCAGCACAACTATGAATGCTGTTTCAAATTATTCCATTCAATCTATTTAAGAGTTTTAGATCTATTTTGTGATACTGTTATAACTGCATATTTAGTGAACTACTACCTTGTACTTATTAAGTTAAGAAATGTCACCCCTTCTTCCTCGGTTTGAACGGATGACAAAGTATTTTTACATGAACCAAAAAGGGAAGACATCATGCAGAAATTTAAGAGACTTGTCTCTATTATTTGGACACAATAGGTTAGCAGAGACAGAGATAAATATTAACCAAGGCTCTCTTATCCCAGTAATAGCACTGCCACTAAAATATTCTCACCTTACACCAAAACAATTGATAGAAATATCTGGAGCAGTATATTTCAATTAGAAATGGATTGACAGAGTCATGCCTCCTAAACGTGACCCAGACTATCTTCTCTGGGCATACTACAGCTCCTTTCTTTATGCCTCTTCCTTTGTTTTCAAAACCTGATTGCAATCCCTACCGTTTCCCTAAAAACCGGACTACAGAAACAGGGACATTTTAGTTTAGCGATACAGCTTATGATTGTAGTTGGTACACAAATAGAAGGCATCTTTCCTGGCTCTCTCTCTCTCTCCTGTGATGCCTTTGGCCAAGGACAAAAGGACAAAACACATACTATGCAGGGCCCACAGAATTTACAAAATGAAAATTCAGGGATTCTTGCTCAAGTTGGTAAAGATTGTCAAGAGGGAGAAAGTAGGAAATCAAACCAAGTGTTGGGGCCTTCAGGGACTGGAGCTCTGTGTGGATTTAACAGATCACATACCCCTGCAGCCAGCCGCAATTCTATAAAGTTGTCTCTGAAGCTTAGTTCATTGGTAGCCTTTCTGGCTTCCCTTTCTCTCTCTACTCTCATTTCTTGCTTCTTTCCTCTCATCTCTCTTCTTTCTCCTTTGTAATTCTTTCTATTTCTCTCTCGCTTTCTCCTCCTTATGCAACCTCAGGGAGTCATTGTGAAGATAAATACATATTATGAAGTTAAAAATGTTTTCTCATCTAAAAACCAAATAGATAATGATGACTAATATCACAATATTTTTCTTCTCTATATTCATTGTCTGCTGAATTTCTTGTTCTTCATTGATTTGTCTCTTCTTTCTCCTCCCATTAATTTACTGAGTTTCCTTAGAGACTCTATTTCAATATTGGCTTTAAAGAAAACAAACAACAAACCAAACCAAAAACTTCTCTATAACTAACTTTTCCGAAGACATTTGTCTCAGGGGACATATGCTATGTAAATAAGAATGGAAGTAATGGAAGAATGACAGAATTGACAATATTGTCTATTTTTTTTTCCTTGGAAACCATAGATGTCCAGCAATGTCTGGGTATAAATAGAGCATGCACATCATAAAAAAGAAACATTTCAAATGTCAACAAAATCAATATGAGTACAAAGTGGACTCTCTTCTGAAAACTAAATGAAATCCAGGTGGAATTGATTCAGATTATTTTGCTTCTAGAGTTCCTGAAATCACAATGTCACTCTTCTTTCCTGGTAACTGCCTATTATCCAAAGAAGCCAAGAATTCTTTAAAATGAAGTTTAAATATGATTTTATTAAAATATACTTTTCTGACTCAGCTCCAAAACCAATTATAATTGCATGAATTGTGAGGTCTCTCAAAGCCAAGAAAAGAAAATATTTGAGCTGACTATTTATGTGTATTTGTGTGTACTTGCAGGTTGGTGAAGTTCAAGAACTGGACCTTCAGAGGAAAAATCTGAGATAAATAAATTTTAAAAGCAAACATGCAGACAAAAGCTTTTTGGCACAATATGATTGCAGACATAATGTTCTACTACATAAGTGACATGAAATATGTCTTGTACAGGTTTATATGTACATATTTTGATGACATTATCTTTAGAACCATAGTATACTAGTCCAAAATGAGTAAACATCTTTACTTACTGGTTTCTCAAAAAATTCAAGACTGTCCAGCACTCAAATGTGAGATTTAATTCTGAGATTGTAACTTCTGAGATTTCACTTCTTTTATTTAATGACTCCAGTTAATTATAATCAGCAATTCAGCAAGGTCCTGTCAGAAAGAAGCTTGACATTGAAGCTCCAACAAGGCACTCCACTCAGATAAATTCCAATTAGGGATGGAACTTACCCACTCACTCAGGCACCAAAGCTCCCTGTTCAAAGATTGCAGATGGCTCTATAGCCCCTGATTTCGAATTTTACTTTTTCTATTGACAGAGAGCAGGTATATAGAAAAAATACCCAAATTGCAAGTGCATAACTTAAAGAATTCACAAATGCATGCTTCTATGAAGCCATCATTCAACTTCAGATGCAAATTTCAGTCAAGAATCTTTATCTAGAGTTAACCATTCTTCTCATTTTTATTATCACAGATTTTTTTTTTCTGTCTTTGGTTAAGAACGAAAGAGAGTGAAGAAGAGAGAAAGAAAGAAAAAAAGAAAGAGAGATAAAGAGAGAGAAAAAAAGGAAGGAAGGAAGGAAGGAAGGGAGAGAAACAAAGAAAGAAAGAAAGAAAAGAAAAGAGATAATTTATGCTTTGTGTCTGGCTTTTGTGCCTACCATTTGACTGTGTAGTCATTCATGTTATTGGGTTTAACCAAACTTTGTTTGGAATACTGGTTAAAGTTCCACTATAGAATTATAATATGATTATTTATTCATGGTATTGCTGATGGACACTTGGCTGTTGTGAATAGCTTTCATGGGCATTATTATATATACCTTTCACCCTGTTTTAAGATTATCTTGATTATTTATTTTATTTATTAAGAATTAATTTCTCTTTATGCTTTAGTAAAAGAAACACTAATGCATAGATTGTTCTTATTTTAGGCATTAATGGATATCTACTGACAGATTGTCTTAGCAATTATACAGGTTGATATATCAACCATCAATATATGAATGTTATGAATGTTTTAGATGCTATAAACATTAGCTTACACTTGATATAATTAGTCTTTTCAGCCATTCTGAGTGGCATCTCACGGTGATCGTAATTTGCATTTCATAATGAATAATGATGGTGGGACTCTTTCTTATTGTCATGGGTCCTTTAAATATTCTCTTTTGTAAAGTGAAAGGGTATTTTATATTTTTTGGAAGTGTGTCCTTTCATCCCTGTTTGTATTGTGAACATGGTCTCCCACTCTGTGAGTTTTTTTACTCATGATGTCTTTTTTTAAACAGATACTCTTAATTTCTATTATGTGCATTTATCAATCTTTCATATGCCTTTTTAAGGAAATTGTTATCTATCCCATGTTTACTTAGATACTCACTATGCTTTCTTTAGAAGTTTTGTTATTTTACTTTTTACAATTAAGGTTATGATTCATCTCAACCTAAGTTTTGTATATGGTAAGAAGAGGGGACACATACTGTTTTTGTCTTGTTTTATATGCTGATACTCAGTAGTTTTAATATCATTTGTTGGAAACAAAGGTCTTTGTTTATATATTTTGTTTTGTTTTAAATAAGTTTATTTCTATAACAAGCCCACCCCATGTTTTTGCTGTGTACAATTCCAGAAAGACATACTTATTTTTTTCTGCTAACAGTTGATAGGGCATTGTCTTAACCTAGTGTTTTTTATGTTTTTAACACTTTCTTATATTGTCCCAATTGAATTTTTTTTCTATTCCATGCTACCTTTGTAATAAAAAGATGATGTATTACATGAAATAACTTTATGATACAACCCAGTAAAATAGATGGGTGGAGAGGTCAAGACTAGTTGGTTACTGTACTCAGATAAATAGAAGATTTTTTTCTCACCAGAAAATCTTATTTCTGGAATAAAAATGGTATACAACCATCCTTTAAAAAGAATATATTTTCTCTTTATCCTGAAATGCTGAAATGTGACTTAAAAAAACCCGACTGGGTCTGAATTGATTGGCTGATGTACCAGCCAATATTTCTAATCTGATGACTTAAAAGAAAATTACCATAAGATCCAGTTTTTGTGATTTCCATGCTTTTGAACTTTCTCATTTGGTTGATACCTAGCAAATGAAGTATTTTAAAACATATAACCAAGATCTGTGTTACATATGAGAAAATGATTATGCTGATTTAATATTCATGGACAGTATTAGATGTAGAGATAAAGACACCATATCTAAAGTGAGCAAAACAATGGGATAAAAAAGTTCGGCCATGTGCTGGTATGTAAATAAAAGAAACTAATACTAAAAAATAATAATTATAAAATTATTTCCTAAATCAACATTATTTCCTAAAACTTTGTACTAAATTTCTTTTTAGAGTGACAAAATGAAGATTTGCTGGCTTTGTTATAACTCTAAAAGATCATCTATAGTGTTCTAAGCCACTAGCAGCTGCTACTAATACTTGACTTGGAATTATGGTATCTATGTTATATTTAACATATATTTAGCACATAAAATATCAAGAATATTGTAAAAGAGAGGTCCCAGGGAATAAAGTAGAAAACAGGAGTATCAGATTATGAGGAAGCCTATGCCACTGGAGATGGCACTAAAGTTTGAGGCTCCTGGGCAGCAAAATAAAGACAGTGAAAGCTCAGAGCATCACTAAAGTATATTTTTTCAGGAAGCTCAATTTTCCCACTGAAGGAAGATGACAACACACAGAAAAAGAGAAAATGTTCTTTCTTTTTACAACATTCTGTTTATAAATATTTGACTTTTCCCATAGAAGATTTCAACTTTTATAAAATGTAATTGAAATAACAGACAAAAGAATAACATACTTTTTTTTTTTGAGTTGGAGTCTCACTCTGTCGCCCAGTCTGGAGTGCAGTGGCATGCTCCCAGTCACCACAGACTCAACCTGCTGAGCTCTGGCAATCCTTCTGCCTCAGCCTTCCAAGTAGCTGGAACTACAGGCACATTCCACCACGCCCGGGTGATTTTTGGTTTATTGCAGAGACGAGGTCTTGCCAAGTTGCCCGGGCAGGGCTCGAACCTACTGGTCAGGCAGTCTTCTCACCTCAGCCTCCCAAAATATTGGGTTTACAGGCTGAGCCACCGAGCCTGGCCAAGAATAAAATACTTAACCAAAGAGGTGAAAGACTTGTACACTGATACTGCAAAACATTGATGAAAGAAAATTTAATAGATACAGATAAATAGAAGTGCATCCTATGTTCATGATCAGAAAAATAAATATTGTTAAAGTGTCCCTACTAACCAAAGAAATCTACAGATTCAATGTGCTTTCTTTCAACATTTCAATGGAATTTTGTGACAGAAATAGAAACAACAAACATAGACTAAATATGAAACCATAATCCCCCCCAAATAGTCAAAATAATCTTGAGCAATAAGAACAAAGCTAGAGGCATAACACTTCTTAACTTCAAACTGAGTTACAAACATATAGTAATCAATACAATATGGTACTGCCATAAAAACAGATATGTAGACAAATGAAACACAAGAGAGAGAGAGACCAAAATAAACCTATGTGCATACTAAACCCACAGTCAACTAAATTTTGACAAGGGAACACCTAAAATACAAAATGAGAAAATAACCTCTTAAATAAATGGTATTGAGAAAACTGGATATTCATATATAAAAAAGTAAAATGGCACCCTTATCTTGCATTATACAGAAAAATCAACTAAAAGTGGATTAAAAACTTAAATGTAAACCTGAAAATGCAAAATCTCCTAGAAAAAAAAAAATAGAAGAAAAGCTCCTTGACATTGGTCTTGACAATAATTTTTTGGACATGACACCAAAGCACAGGCAACAAAGGTAAAAATAAACAAGTGGGGTTACATCAAACTATAAAGTTTTTGCACAGCAAAGGAAACAACATGAAAAGACAACTTACGGAATGCTGAAAAATATGGTCACATATTTTTCCACATATCCAATAAGGGATTAATATATAAGGAGAGGACTTCCAGCAAGATGGTGACGGGGCAGCTTGGTCTGTGAGACCCTCTGTGAAAGAGAACACGCATAAAGACTCTAGCTCTCTCCCAGAGGCTGCAGCTCCCATCATCAGCAGCCTGCTCTTCACACGGAGCTCACCGCAGCCACTGGTCAAACATCACAGTGGTTTGGGTGGCCGCTGAAGCCGCGAACATCACCAGTGCCATGGCCATCGCCCCGTCCATGCCTGAGGTGACCCACAACTTCAGACCATGAAGCCCCTGCAAGCACAATCTACTGAGATTGGTGCCGCTGCCACTGCCACTGCCACTGCCACCACCATACCATGCTCCTTGTCCGGAGCCAGGCTCAGGGAGCTCCTTCTGTGTACTGGGAGGCAGCTGCTACCACCGCTGCTACCATTGCCTGCTCCCCCACTTCCTGGGTGCCCTCAGACTTGTAGGCTTCTGCAGCTGCAGATAAAGATCAACTGGAGCGGTGAGATAGCACCAACTGCTGGGGATCCAAGGTAACAACATCAAAATTGGAAAGACAGAAGTTTTTTCCCTTGAGAAATAGACACAGGGCAGATCTGAGTGATAGACTGGGCAGGGAGCCCAGATCTGAACTGCCCTTCACAGCAGGCTAGGGGCAACTGACCCTAACTGTGAACAATTCTACCAGTCTGCTAAGACAGCTAGAAATCAGAGCTGAAAGGACAGTGGAATTAAAGGAAAAGTCTCAGAGTGTGCTTGGTTGGTTCGGTTAGTTTACTGACTTTAATCTATTTCTTTTCTTTTTTTAATATTATTTTTCCCCCTATTTCTCTGTAAACCCCATCTTTGTATAGAGGAATAGCACACCAATAAGGAGGTTTGTTAGCTTGTACGTTAGCACCATTGTATGTTTTAGTTTTTTATATGGTTGTTGGTTAGTTTTTAGTCGTGGTTATTGGTTTTATTTTTTATTTTTTTCAGTATTTGTGTCTCTTTTCACTTGCTAGTCGGTACACTCCTCTGTTTTCCCTCTCACTCCTTGCTCTCTCCACCCCTCTCTTCCCCCCACTGCCTGCTCCATTCTCTTTCCTCTGTTAACCTCATTTTGCTTTCAGGGAGTAAACCTACAACCCCACTGCATGGACAGATTCCAAGGCAGTGGGAAGTGGGTTTCAGACTACTTATAAACCTGTTGGTGGATACCAGGATCTGCAGACAGATTTTGAATGACAGATCCCCCCTTAAGTAAATCTCACAACTGCAAAAAGGACTGCCCTCAACCTATAGTCCAACTCCAGAATGAACAAAGCAAGAGGATATACATAAGGAAGAATACGAGATTGAACAAACAGAAATAAAAGCAACCCCTCCACCCCTGAATAACAGAATTAAAGAAGACAGGGAAGTGGAGGGAAGGGAAAAGTAGGGAGGAAAAATCTGCACAAATGAAGAAAAAAAAAGAAGAATATAGGTTTCACACAGACCCCTGGGAGGTCAGACACTGAGAAAAGAGACTTCGGAATACAAACAATGAAGAGCCCCCAGAATGACTGGTCACATGCAATAAACCCAGACATCAAGACATTAATAGAGAAAATAAAAAAA
>CAUYQG010096874.1:0-12412 GCA_963574415.1 Tarsius wallacei
GCCTGCATCTCATTCACACAAGGCCAGGTGGGGCTGGGAATAGGCCACACGGGGTAGTTGTTGTCATATTGTTGGGGATTCCCTGAACAGCCCTGAGTTCCTGTGGGCAGGTCGTGGGGGATTTCTGCACCTGGCTTACCCATACTCAAGGGTGTGCCCCCCGCTCCATCCTGCGGGTGGCTCCCTCCTCACCCTACCCCTTCCTCAGGGAAGCAGACCTGGCTCTCTAGGATGCCTCCCCCAGGGAGCCCTCACCCCAGACACCTCCCTCCTGTGTGTTTGCCTTTCTTCCCTAGGTGAGGCCAGGAGGGAACCTGCATTGTGGCAGGCAGGGGGGCTGTTTTGGGTTTGTCTCCTTCCTCCCTGCGCCGTGGGGAGTCTGACCCTTAGAGATGACCCGAGAGAAAGGCCTGGATCGAACTGGAGAGGCTGGGGCTGATGGAATGGGGTTTCTTTTTTCCTCCTTCCTTCCTTTCTTTATTTTTAAGCAAGAGATAAATAAATGTCGCCCCGAGATGACAAGAGAACATTGAAGGAGATAAAAGGAGAGTAAAAGGGAGCGAGAGAGCAGAAGCAGAGGACAGAGGGGGATCTGGACTTTACACAGCGATGAGGGGAGAGATGAAAGAGGAAAGAAAGAGATGAGATGGGAACGCAGGACCGAGCGCAGAGCGGAGGATGGGGTTGCCACGGAAACGGAAGGAGGGGAGGAACAGAGGGAGAGGAAGACAGGATGGAGAAGGCGGAGGGCTCATTGCAGGAGGGGTCTGAGCCGAGACTTGGTGAAGAGGAAGAGAAGCTGTAAGGGGGCTCCCAAGTCTACACCAGGCCCCAGTGTGGGAAAACAGGTTGGCAGGGGAGAAAGGCACCACCCTGAAAGCCCTTCCCTACCAAGAGCTGACAGAGCAGAGGGAGCCTGGCAGACCCAACTGGGGCCTGCTCCACCCTGCCTGCAAGGGACTGCCTCAGTTTCCACATCTGTAAAATGGACGTGGTACTCCCCACCCAGAGGACTGTACAGAGATCTAGAAATAGCCTGTGTTCATCACAGGGCCTGACGAAAGTACAAGCCCAGTAAATGTTCCTGTTGCTCCTTCATTTGGGATTCTTATCTCTGTCCCTTGAACTTGTGAGCCGAAGCTGTGTTTGTTTTTCCCTGTTACATAAAGCTGGTGATCTTTGAGTCCAGCATAATGTGCTTGAGTAGGTGACAGATGCGCTTTTTTTGCTTCTGGAATTGGAGGAAAGACATGGAGCCTTCTGGAAACACGAGGCCTGCTGTCCCTCCCCCTGGGAACAGAAACTGTTACTGAAACTCAGGGAAAGGAAGTGGGTGGGGGGGCTATGGCTGCTTTCCAAGGCTGGACTCAGCAAGGGAATTCTTTTATTCTTTGAACTTGAATATGGGTATTCTCCAAAGGGCAAGGATTCATGCTCTGTGTGCTCAGCTAGGGCTGCAGTGGTGCCTGACAGACAAGGCCTCTGCCCTTGGGTAGCCAGTCATCTCCCTGGGATGCTGGGTATTCAGTAAGTGGTTGTGAAAATAAGTAGATCACTAACAAATCCTTAAAATTGCCATAAGGTGGCAGGCGTGGTGGCTCACGCCTATAATCCCAGCACTTTGGGAAGCTAAGGTAAGAGGATTGCCTGAGCCCATGGGTTTGAGACCAGCCTGGGCAACTTGGCAAGACCTCATCTCTACAATAAATTAAAAAATTAGCCTGCCGTGGTGGCTTATGTCTGTAGTTCCAACTACTTGGAAGGCTGAGGCAGAAGGATCACCTGAGCTGGTCAAGGCTGTGGTGGCTGTTAGCGTGCCACTGCACTCCAGCCTGGGCGGACAGAGTGAGACTCCAGCTCAAAAAAAAAAGAATTGGGATAAGGTCCAGGAAGGAAAAGCATGAAACTTGAAACTGCTTAGAACTTGGGGGACCAGGCCTGGCTGTGGGAGTCGGCGAAGGCTTCCTGAGGAAGTGATACTTAGGTCGAAAGCTGACGACTGAGGAATGAGGAAGCGTGTTCCAAGCACAGGAACAGCACGCAGAGAGGCTGTGTACAGGCAGGATCCAGTTGGAGAACACAGAGTCCAAGTGGCTGGAGCCTAGAGAAAGGGAACAAGTAGTGTGCCAAACTGGCCATGGAGACAGGGACTAACCAGACAGGCCCGTGGAGGCCCTGGGTAAGATATTTGGGCTCAATTGCAAGAGCACTGTGGTCTGGGTGCAATGGCTCACACCTGTAATTCTAGCACTTTGGGAGGCCGAGGCAAGAGCATTCCCGGAGCCCAGGAGTTCAAGATTAGCCTGGGCAACAAGGTAAGGCCTCATCTCGACAATAAATTTAAAAAAAAAATTAACTGGCGTGTGCCTATAGTCCCAGCTACTTGGAAGGCTGAGGTGGAAGGATAGCCCGAGCCCAGCAAGTCAGGGCTGTGGTGGCCACTGCACTCCAGCCTGGGTAACAGAGTGTGACTCTGACTCAAAAAAAAAAAAAAGGGAGACACAAAGTGACTGGGATTTGGAGCAGGGTGGGATGTCATGACCAACTGTTATGAGCATGGGGCTTGTTTCACCCTCTCTCTCTCAACTGGCTGTGTCAGCATTTGAGGGCAAAGGCAATTATGTGGCAGAGACCCTTGAGAAAAAATACTTCCTTCCAGACTGTGGAAGGCAAGCACCCTGGTGGGCGCACCTGAGTGGGAGGGTGACCCCTGTTTTTGACATGGACAGAGGAAGACACACCAGGGCTCAAGAGCTCCTAGTTAGTCCCGTTATGGGTTAGGGGCCTGAGGGCCTCGGTTTCAACATCTATACAATGATGGTGTTGGACAGGAGGGTCCCCAGAGGTCCTTCAGCTCTGCCGGTGAAGATTCCAAGACCAGCCCTGAGGGCAGACAGCCAAAGTGGGGCTGAGGCAAAGGGTCTTCAGCAGGGCCACCCAGGGGACTGTCCAGAGTTCTCGAACTAGCGTGTGTTCATCACAGGGCCTGATAGCGTTCAAGCCCAGTAAATACTCCTGTTGCTCCTTCATTTGAGATTCTTATCTCTGGGCCTGGAACCTGTGAGCTGAAGTTTTGTCTGTTTTCCCCTGTTACATAAAACTGGTGATCCTAGCCGGGCGAGGTGGCTCACGCCTGTAGTCCCCGCACTTTGGAGGCAGAGGCAAGAGGATTGCCTAAGCCCACGGGTTCGAGACCAGTCTGGGCACTTGGTCTCTACAATAAATCAAAAAATTAGCCGGGTGTGGTGGCACACGCCTGTAGTTCCAGCTACTTAGAAGACTGAGGCAGAAGGATTGCCTAAGCCCAGCAGGCTAAGGCTACAGTGACTGTGAGCTTGCCACTGCACTCCAGCCTGTGCAACAGAGCAAGACACTTGACTCAAAAAATTTTTGAATTTAAATTTTTCTAAAAAACTGATGATCTTTGGGTCCAGCATAATGTACTTGTGTCAGAGACAGATGTGCTCTTTTGCTTCTGAAATTGGAGGAAAGACATGGAGTCCTCTGGAAACATGAGGCCTGCTGTCCCTCCCCCGGGACATGGGAGAGCCAAGCATTCCTCCTTTGCAGTAAAGAATTCCTTCAGTGGGCATGTGAGTCGGGAGGATCCGGCCTGGGGCTTCTGAGAGCTGGTGACTTCGCATCCTAGGCCACGTGACTTCTGTACTTAGCGTCAAAGGAGGCCACCATGTGCCTTTCAGGTGGCTCTGCAGGCAGCCCAGTGTTCACACACAGTAATCTTTGCAGCACATGCCCAGTTGGTTTGGGCAGGCTCATGTCTACAAGAACCACGGGCCCACCCAACTGACCTCAGGACAGAGCGGGGCTGATTGCCAGCGAGGGTCCCCCAGGCTAGGGGCAGGGGGGCCGTGTTCCCTCTGGAATCCGATAGCCTTCTGGGACCAGCGCTCCCTTGGGCTCTCCTCAAACACTCACCCTGCCCCCGCTGACCCATCCTCCCTGCCCCTTCTTGTTTTAGCCTGGCTCCATTCTGTGGCACGTGTGTTCTTTGCATCTCTGCTCCTGGGGTGATGGATAGCGTGGGGTTTGGTGCACAGTCACATTTCCAAGAGAGACGCCTTTTGGTCCAAGTTGATTTGGCCGTGAGGAGGGACAGGCCGTGGGTCTGGGCTCAGCTTCTGTACAAGCAGCCCCAGACAGTGCGGTATTCAGTGTGGCTAGAAGGCCCAGGGCCGCGCTGCCCTCAGGGGAGGGTGGGGAAGGCAGCACGGGGGTGAGGTGGACACTCCTACTTAATTCGCCAGGCAAGGCCAGGTCATGCTGGGAGTGCTCATCCTGAGAGTGCTCACCCACTCTAGCTAATTAGCTTGGAGAATCAGAATCACTTGAGGAGCTTTTAGAAAATACCACATCCAGGCTCTGAACCTAGAGATTCTGGTTTAACTTGTCAGGGGTAACGATGCCAGTTCTGGAACTCTGCAGACCCAGGGTCTCTGCTTTTGCAAGGATGTGAGTCTGAGAAGTCATGTGAATACAGTGGTCCCAAGGTTATGCCTCACAGCGGGGGTGAGGGGGAGCTCCACCCCTCACTTCCTTGGGTTGAAGAGTCACTGTGACCTCCTGAAGGAGGGAGTTCCTCGATGACAGTCAGGCCCCCTGAGCTCTCAGCTTTAGAAGCAGAGGTGTAAGGCCAGGCGCAATGGCTCAAGCCTATAAACTTAGCACTTTGGGAGGCCAAGGCGAGAGGATTGCCTGAGCCCAGGGTTTCGAGACCAGCCTGGGCAACATAGCAGGACCTCATCTCTTAAAATAAATCAAAAAATTAGCCAGGCGTGTTGGTGCGTGCCTGTAGTTCCAGCTACTTGGAAGCCTGAAGTGGAAGGATCACCTGAGCCCAGCAGCCGAGACTGTGGTGGCTGTGAGCATGCCACTGCACTCCAGCCTGGGCGACAGAGTGAGACTCCAACTCAAAAAAAAAAAAGAAGCAGAGGTGTGACCTCCTAGACAGATGTAGGTGCCCCAGGCCTGGGAGATGGAGAGAGCAAGGGCTTTCAGAACAGGCCCTGCTGTCTGTCTGTGGGAGGGGCTGTCCTGCCTGGGAGGGCGAGAAAGAGCTTGAGGCTCCTGAAGCCTCTTCCAGATTGAGGTACAGCCTGGAGACCACCCCTGGGGAAGAGGCAGGATTTTCCTGAGGGTGAAGAGAATCTGAAGGTAGAGAAGAGCAGCTCATGTGTAGATGTCTCAGGCAAGAGTTTTCCCTCGGTCTCTTTCATTCATTTTCTTCCTTTAATTCATTCATGGTCCCTTAGCAACTGTTCCCATTTCCCACCCAAGTCTCTCAGGACACTCCCCTGCTGTGCTCCCACTGTTCCCCTGTACTCACCGTCACTAGGGATGGGCGAGCTGTGTGGGGGAGATGACCCGTAAACAGATAAAAGTATAGGCCAACATGACTGTATCTGTCGGGGTTCTCTAGAGAAATAGAACCAATAGGATATGCAGTATATACGTACAAAGAGATTTATTTGTTTATTTCTTTATTTTGAGTAGGAGTCTCGCTCTGTGGCCCAGGCTGGGGTGCAGTGGCATGCTGCTTGTGGCCACTGCAGCCTCAACCTGCTGGGTTCAGGTGATCCTTCCGCCTCAGCCTTCTAAGTAGCTGGAACCACAGGCACATGCTACCATGCCTGGCTAATTTTTTGATTTATTGTAGAGACAAGGTCTCAACAAGTTGCTCAGGCTGGTCTTGAACCCCTAGACTCAGGCAGTCCCCTCACTTCAGCCTCCCAGAGTGCTGGGATTATAGGCATGAGCCACCATACCTGGCAGAGATTTATTTTAAGGAATTGGCTCATGAGATTGTAGGGGCTAGTGAGTCCAAAATCTGCAGGGCAGGCTGGCAGGCTGGAAACTCAGGATTTGTATGTTACAGCCTTTTTCTTTGTAGAGGTGGGTGTCTTACTATGTTGCCTAGGCTGGTCTTGAACTCCTGGCCTCAAATGATCCTCCCATCTCAGCCTCCCAAAGTGCTGGGATTACAGGCATGAGCCACCATGCCCAACCCAATATGTTACAGTTGAGGCAGAATTCCCTCTCTGGGAAACCCCAATTTGCTCTTAAGGCCTTCAGCTGATTGGATAAGGCTCGCCCACATTACGGAGCGTTACCTCCTTTACTTTTTTTTTTTTGAGTTAGAGTCTCACTCTGTTGCCCAGACTGGAGTGCAATGGCTGCTCCCGGCCACCGCAGCCTCAACCCACTGGGCTCCAGCGATCCTTCTGCCTCAGCCTTCCAAGTAGCTGGAACTACAGGCGCGCGCTACCACACCTGGCTAATTTTTTGATTTATTGTAGAGATGAGGTCTCGCCAAGTTGCCCAGGCGGGTCTTGAACCCGCGGGCTCAGGCAATCCACTCACCTCAGCCTCCCAAGGCGCGGGTTTACAGGCTGAGCCACCGAGCCTGGCACCTCCTTTACTTAAAGTCAGCTGATTATACATATTCACCACATCTACAAGTTACCTTCACAGCAACTTCTAGATCAGTGTTTGACCAAATAGCTGGGCACCATGGCTTAGGCAATATGACACATGAAATCAGCCATCACAGTGGTGTTCCTAGGCTAGTGCAGAGAGTCCTTGCCCTGCCCAGAACACTTCCTGGGGGATAGTGCCTGCACTAAGTCCTCAGGGATGAGGGGAAATTTGCCCAGTGTGAGTGAAGGCAGTCCTGGCAAAGGAGGCAGCCTGCGCAGTGGCCCCGAGGTAGGTGTGCAGTGGGTGAGGTGCCGAGGGCCGATGGAACCTGGCTGGGAATAGTCATGGGCAGCAAACTAAGGTGTGGTATGTCACCCCACAGGCCACAGGGCTGCCAGCGGGCTTCTGGGCTGGAGACCCGCTGTCTAGTCTGCGTCTCCATCCTCTCACGGTGTGACTTTGGACCAGTCCCTTCCCCGCCCTGGTCTCCGTCTCCTTGTCTGCAGGATGGCTGGCCACCAGCGCATCAGGCCCTGGTATGGTCTGTGGACTGGTGGTCTTGTGTCAGGAACTCAGCCACTCCGACTCCTGAAGGCAGGGCTCCAGAGAAAAGGGGAAGTGAGGCAGAGAGAGAATCCATTGAGGAAGAGACTCACACACTTCCCCCTTGGCCACCCCACCCCCACCACGCGGCCCACCCGCTCTGAGCCCTGCTGCAGAGGCCTTGTGGGCTGGGCAGAAGTGAGACTGCAGCGCTGGGGCTTGCACAAACCTCCCAGCTTTCGCTTCCTCTTCCTTTCTGGGGATGTGAGCAGAGTTTACCTTTCAGAGGACAACAGGGGAAACAAAGAGGCTAGTTTCACTGTGAGGTGAAGTCCCTGCATGTTTTTACAGACGCACACATGTCTGGAACTTCCTCTTCACGCCCTGGCCTGCTTCTCTCCGGGTTCAGTCTCTCCAGCTCCTGGGGGCCTGGGCTTCCAGGGGCAAAGGGCCCAGAGCCACATTCTGGAGGGCTTGAATGCCAGACCAAGGAGTGAGGGCCCCCCTTCCCTGCTCTGTTGCTCTGATGGGCCCTGAACTCCTCCCTGGGTTACCAGCCTGGGTCCTACTCCTGCCCCACCCAGTGCTGCACCACCTGCCTCCCAGAGACCCTGGTGCTTCAGCTGTTGACTGAGCCCCCCCACCGCCCCCGAGCTCAGCACCCAAGGGTGAGAACTTTAATGTGTTCCCTGCTGTGTCCCCACGACCAAGAATGCTACCAAGCCTCTACTGGGTGCTCAGTCAATGTGCCCGGAGTCAGTGGTTCTGTTGCAGGACTTGAGACCGCAGCTCTGAGTGACCTGGTGATCAAGGCCAAGGTGAAGGGGCCAAGGGCAAACAGATCATTCCAGCACAAGCTCAGGACACTGCTGAGACTGTGTTGGGGAATGGGGACCTTCTGGGCCCTCAAGAAATAGTCATCAAGTTGCATCAGTCGCAGGTGCTTGATGAAAGCCCAAACCTGGGCTGGTAGAAGACCTAGAGCACATCTCTTCAGTTTTGAGATCTTCCTGGTGGTGGGTAGTCAAAAGATACCCAGGTGGTCACCAAGTCCTGTTGGCTCGTCCTTTAAAGTGGCTCCTGTCCTGCCAGTGCCAAGCTATACCAGGCCATAGGTGCCTTCACCACTCTCTGCCCCACCATCTATGTCCCAGGGCACACTAGCCACCCTGATCCTGCCCGACCCTCTCCTGCTCCCTGAGCAGCGGTGTGTGATGAGGGTGTCTGAGAAGAAAGGAACGCTCGCTTAGAGCAGTGTGTGCAGTGTGGGATGAGAGGAGGTGCTGCCATATCTTGGGGAGGGGACTCTGGTGACAAGCAGGTAGGCCTAGGGTTCACCTGCCCTCCAGGTTCCAAATAGGCACTTGTGCCCATTTTGCAGATGAGGAAACGAAGACACTCGGAGAGGTCAGGTGCCTTGCCCTGTGTTTACAGGAACCACAGTGCGGTGGACAAGGGCCAGAGCACTAGATGCAATAGTAGTGCGAGCGTCCAGAACCCTGGGACCTGGATCCCTGCTTGGGTGGGGAAAGTTCCCTGCTGGGCCGCAGAGGATGAGACTTTGTTCCCTCCCCTGGGGCTGGCCTGGCCCTCTGGCCCAGGAGGGGGTGGTGCTGAGCAAGCCCTGGGAAATAGGGCAGTCCTGGGCTTCATGTCACAGCATGCCCCTCCCCCTCCGCTCCTCTCCTCCCTCCCCTGCCTTTGTTTCTTGGCCTCCACAGCCTCTTTCTCTCTCTCCCTCCTCCTCACTCAGGCTCCTCCTCTGCCCCCCCCCCTTCCCAGCCTCTTCGTGTTCTCTCTCTCTCTCTCCCTCTCTCTCTCTCTCTCTCTCTCTGAAATGGCCTCCCTTCCCCCCGCTCACAACTACAATCAGACAGCTAATCTATCTTTTCATTTTCCTGCTTTAACATTTACTTTCTCCCCATGCTGGGGACGGAGGGTGACCTCGTAGGAGGCCGAGCTGTGTCCCAGCCAGTGGGTCCACCTCACCTCACTAGCTGGGGCAGTCCGAACTCCCCCTTTCTCCTGGACAGTGAGGAGAGCTTTTGTTCTGTGTCCTCAGCACAAGTGGTGGGGAGAGGCCTTGCCCTGAGAAGGGAGGGTGCCACATGGGGGCCGGGGAGGGTGGCAAAGGGGCCTTAGGTGGGTGGGGAGGCCGCCCTGGCACACAGGTGATGCACACCTGACAGGCTCTCCTCCTGCCAGGGTGGCCTGTGCCAGAGCACATGCAGAAGGGCTGTGGCCTGTGAGATGGACCGGAGTGGGGGGATGTGGGGTCCCTGGCTCCCCACTCCTCGTTTCTGTGGATGATAGGCAGGCGGAACTCATGTGCAAGATGCAGGTAAATTAGATTCCCTCTGTCTCAACAGAGCGCCTTTGCACATGCACGCATGCACGCACACCCATGCACGGTGAGCCAGGCTGGGGGGTGTGGGCGGCAGGGACACAGGGCCCAGCCCAGACCCATTAAACGGGCACTTACAGGTCGGTGTGTATTCTGCTCAGTCAAGTGTCCAGTCCAGTGTTAAAGAAGGCAGAGGCCTCCATGGCCTGGTGGGCCATGGCTTGGTGGAGGTTTACAGCACAAGCAGAGACCCCAGGAGGGGCCCTGGCAGTTCCCCCAGTTGCCTGGGACCCTGGATCAGCCAGCCAGGAAGAGGCCTGAACCTGCATGTTGCGGTTTTCCCAGGTCTCATCCAGGTGCCTCTGCTGGCCTCTGGTGTCCTAGGGCAGCCCCTGAGAGCTGAGAAGGCAGGGCTCAGACGTGACCTCCTTGGTTGCACAGCTACAGGGGCAGAGATGGAGACATGGAGCCCAGATGGGGCCCAGCCATGGGGCCAGACAGGCCCAGGTACAGACCCAGCTCTGCCCTCCATTGACGGGGCACTCTGGAGCATGTTACTTGGGCCTGGTTTCCTGGGGTGTGAAGTGGGGAGCACGCCACCCTACCCCCATAGGGTTGTTTTAGAATTAAATGGCTCACCTGGGACCTGGCGAGTACTCAATAACAAGAAGCTGTACCCCTTCCACGGTGTGTGCGTAGCTTTGGCACCTCTCCATGACCCCGCCCGGTCATGGAGCACCCCGCTTGGGCACCAACCCCTCAAGAGCCAGGGCTCGGGGCCAGGCCCTTTCTACAGCCAGGTACAGGCTTCTGACACAGACGTGCCATCTTAAGTCAAAACCACCTTCATGTTCATGTAGGAAGGGCATGTCTGGCTGGCCCTGGATGGCTTCGTGTGCATCTAGTGTCTTGGTGTGACCCTAGGAAGTGGCCCCTTGTGGAAGGGAGTCCCAGGGTGGACAGTCAGTTATGTGGTTGCCCTCTCCATAGGGAACCGCACCAGACCTGTGCCCAGCTCCCGCGGCAGATGTTGGCTGGCATTTGTGCCCTCTCTGCCTCTAGAACAGTGTCACTTGTGTCTTTGTGCCCATGCCCTGGAGGTTGCCAGGAGGGGCGTGGTGCCCAGTACTGGGGCTGCAGAGGAGAGAGGAGGGAGCTAACACAGACACCCTCCTCCTGTCCCCTCACCACCCCACGAGTCAAAAGCCCTTTCTCCTCTCCAGAGAGAGGACTCAAAGGAGGTCACACAGCTGGTAGACAGCAAAGTCCAGACTTGAACTCAGCATCCAAGGCCAAGTGTGATGCTCAGGCTTCATCACTGATGATCAGTTTCTCCCGTTGCTGGTCCTACCTTTGGGGAAGTCTAGAAAAAATGCTGAGTGCATTGTTTGCTCAAACCCACAGCAGACAGGAGGGCTGCTGTTGGGTGCTGCGTCAGGCTGCTGTGGTGGGAGCCAGCCACACTCCCAGCCGCCTCTGAAAACCCGATGGCTGCGGTGGGCACAGTGGGCCTCCTCTGTGGGCCCAAGGGGACAGGGACCCTACCCCATGGCCCAAGGGAACAGGGACCCTGCCCCATTCACTGTGCTATCGCCAAGCACAAGCAGGACCCTAGCAGGGCTTTAGCAAATATTTGTTGCACAAATGAATGAATAAGTTCTTAGTCCCCAGAGCTTGTCCTCAGAATCATTTAAGCTTTGCTGACTTTGGAGTCCGAGAAGGGAAAGTCTCTCAGCTCTGTGGCTTTTTTTCAGAAAACACTTCCCCTAGGGATCTGGTCAGCTAGATTACAGTGATCCTTTACACCCAGTTAGGGCCTGATGAACTGAACCCCTTCACCTGCAGTATGACCTCCAGGCTCTCACAACCCTTCTACGGATAGGTGTTTTTATCCTCTTTTAAATTTTATTATTATTAATTTTTGAGCCAGAGTGCTATCACCCAGGCTAGAGTGCAGTGGCACAATCACAGCTACCTCTGCCTCAACCTGCTGGGCTCAGACGATCCTTCCACCTCAGCCTCCTGAGTAGATGGGACTACAGGCGCACACCACAATGCCTGGCTAATTTTTTTGTTTATTGTAGAGACGAAGTCTCGCCAAGTTGCCCAAGCTGATCTGGAACCCCTGGGCTCAGGTAGTCCTCTCGCCTCAATCTCCCAAAGTGCTGGGATGACAGGTGTGAGCCACCACACCCGACTTCCTCCCATTTTTAGATGGGGAAACTGAGGCACAGAAGTGACTTTGAAGTGCTTTGTTTAGTCACTTGTAAGTGGCTGGGCTAGGACTTAAGGTCAAGCTGCCCATCTCCTCTCAGAGTTTACTTTCCAACAGCTGGATATGAGGATGGGGTGTGATTTGGAAGCATACTTAGCCCCTCCAGCCTGTTCCAGAGACCCTGACCCCCGTCAGATGTTTCCTCCTATCTGATTCCTTCCACAAGAGCCCCACTCTGAGCTTAATAGTTTAATCTTTCGTGTCCATTTCAAGGAGGCTGAATTCCTGTCTGGGGTATTTTTAGCCAGCCTCAGGAAGGGGAAACTCCACTGGGTGCTGGGGGAGGGGGACGCCAGGCCAGAGCCAGTTTCCTGAGGAAGGGCCACCGGCTTGCGCCTGGCCCTGGCCCCAGTCCCAGGAGAAGCTGGTGGTCAGTCAGTCAGGAGCCATGGGAGGACAGCAGGCGAGGCAGGCAGGAGTCACCCCAGTAATGCCATCCCCCTTTCAGGCCCTGAGCCACCCGGGGCAAGCAGTCTGGATATGAGTGTTTGAGGCCCCAGGAGAGGCTGTCACACACTCACAGGCACACTGCTTGGTGCACCATGGTCCTGGGGAAACCGTGAGAGGGCACCAGGGCAGGCCGGGAGAGCTGAGAAGGCCCCAGCAGCAGGTGGATCTCGAGGAATGCCTGGGGGCTGGTGGAAGGAGCAGGAGCCAGCCTCATCGGGGAAAGGGCGTCCCAGGTGGGAGGGCCTGTGTGTGCAGAGGCCGGGCTACACAGAGTGTGCAGGGAGCTGGTCCCGACTAATGTGACGAGCGCCCCCAGGAAGGGAGGAAGCCACTATGCCTGGGTTTGCACCAGGGCAGGTGGGTGT
>CAUYQG010096875.1:0-26103 GCA_963574415.1 Tarsius wallacei
GCCTCGGCCGGCGGGGGCCGGGGGGCGGGGGGGGGGGGCGGGGGCGGCAGGAGGGGCAGTGGCTAGATGTGAATCTAAAGAGACAGAGGTGGCATTAATCAGAAATGTATTTGTCGGCAGTAACAATTCTGAAGTTAAAAAAAAAAATTATTTCCCAGACCACATCCTACACAGGTTTTTCCGCCCTAGAATGCTACCATTTTGACCTAAGGCTCAGGACTCACTGCCGCAAGGGAAGAGAGCACAGAGAATCACGCAACTGCTCTTAAATACTTTTGCCCAGACATGACACTCACCACTTCTGCTCCCATTTCATTGGCCAAAGCAAGTCAGAAAGTCACCACAAATGTCAAAGAGGCGAAAAATGCAATTCTCTTTGCAAGGAGAAGGGAATCAGAAATATCAGGAACCACCAGCAAAGTCTACCATAGGCCCTCTGTATCATGATTAGGAATTGTGATCTTATCCTCAAATGCCAGAACAAATGCAAGCAGAAGCAAAACAAACACAAAGAACTCAGGGTCAACCTTACCTTTGGTTGTCCTCTGACTTTATACTTCAAATATCCAGAGACTGGAGTATCAGTCAAGGTCCAGTCAAGCAAACAGTACCAGTAGGTGGTCCCACAGAGTAGGTTTAATATAGGGAATTGGTTACATAGGTATTGGAGAACTGAGAGACCAAAAAGGCAACTGTGAGAGAATCCAGAGATGATAATAATTACAAGAAGCAGCTACAATCCCTAAACTTGGGAGAACAATAGGGAAGAGGTAAGGTTACATAATCTGAGGGTACAGAGCACAAGCCCTGCGGAATTGATAGTTGGGCTTCTTAGGAGGCCTGGTTGCTGCAGCTAAGGCTCACTCTGGAAGCTCTGAAGGATTCTGCAGCTGGAATAACCTACTGGTGCTGGAACAAAGCAGACAGAACAGCAAGAACCTGGAAGAAAGCTTTTCCCTTCCGGCTGCTTTTTACTCTCCCACGAGTGCATCCCATTAGCAGCACCTAACACGACAGCCTGCTGTGATGCCAGCTACTATCATGTGCCCCTGACCCTTGGTTTGAAAGGAGAAGAGAGTCAGAACTATCAAACTTCCTCCTCTCTTTGTCACTCCAGCCTAGGGCCACCCATGTTCCTACTCTCTAGGGGCACATCATGTTCCCTCGGTAGAGTCTCAGCTCTTCTATCACCGGTAGAGCCAATTACCTGCATTGCATTTCCTCTGTTGTAAATACTTGAAGCGTGTTTGTTTTTCTTGTTAAATCCTGAGTAAACCAGTAACTCTCCAGCTTATTTGTGAAAACCTATTGCATAGCTCTTTTTGGACACTTGATTTCCACTTCTAGAGAAACAGGCCCCTAATCATTATACTCATATATTTCACAGTGCCCTGTGGATGTGCCTGGACTTAAGATTTCAGTTTTCCTCACCTGCCACATCCTCTCACATTTCATAGGTAACTGAACCCAGGACACAGTTCTCAGGGGCTTCTTGAGGCCTTAGCCATCTCCTTAAACTAATATGAAATTAGAGCATGTCCAAGGGTAATCAAAGGGTTTGTTAACACATGACAGAACTTATTTAAATTAGCAAACAGTAAAATTTATTTTTTTATTTTTATTTTTTATTTTTTTGAGTTGGAGTCTCACTCTGTCACCCAGACTATAAAACTATAGTTATAGAGAGCAGATCGGTAGTTTCCAAGGCTTAGTGGGAAGGAGCAGGTGTAACTATAAAGAGATAGCACAAGGGAGGTTTATAGGGTGATGGAACTGTTCTATACTCTGATTGTAGTGGTGGTTATATTAATCTGTATACGTATTAAATTCATATACCTGTATGTTAAAAAATAAATTTTAGCCGGGCTCGGTGGCTCAGCCTGTAATCCCGAGCTTTGGGAGGCTGAGGTGAGTGGATTGCCTGAGCCCGCGGGTTCGAGACCCACCTGGGCAACCTGGCAAGCCCTCATCTCTACAATAAATCAAAAAATTAGCCGGGCGTGGTAGCGCGCGCCTGTAGTTCCAGTTACTTGGAAGGCTGAGGTGGAAGGATCATCTGAGTCCAGCAGGTCAAGGCTGTGGTGGCTGCGAGCGTGCCACTGCACTTCAGCCTGGGCGGCAGAGTGAGACTCTAACTCAAAAACATAAATAAATAAATAAAAAAAATTCAAGCCTGCTCATTTTTCAATTGTTTTTTTTTCTTATTGCTAAGTTTGGAGAATTTCTTATATATTATGAATACAAGTCCTTTGTTGGATATGTTTTGCAAATATTTTTTCTCCCAGTTTGTAGCTTGTCTTTTTTTTTTTGAGTCAGAGTCTCTCACTCTGTTGCTCAGGCTGGAGTGCAATGGCACGCTTACGGCCACTGCAGACTTGACCTGCTGAGCTCCGGTGATCCTTCCACCTCAGCCTTCCAAATAGCTGGAACTACAGTCATGTGCCACCATGCTCGGCTAATTTTTTGATTTATTGCCCAAGCTGGTCTCGAACCCGTGGGCTCAGGCAATCCTCTTGCCTCAGCCTCCCAAAGTGCTGGGATTATAGGAGTAAGCCACCATGCCTGGCCAGATTGTCTTTTCATTACCTTAAACATGTCTTATGCAGAGCCAAAACTTTTAATTTTGATGCAGTCCATTTATCCATTTTTTTCAATTGTGCTTTTGGTGCAATGTCTAAGTACTCTTTGCTTAGGTCCAGATCAGGAAGGTTTCCTCCTAAGGTTTTAGTTTTACATGTTGCACATAGATCCATAATCTACTTAAAATTTTTGTATAGGGTATAAGGTTTAGCTCAAGGGTTTTTTTTGTTTCGTTTTGTTTTGAGACAGAGTCTTGCTCTGCTGCTCAGTCTAGAGTTCAGTGATGCCATCATAGCTCACTGTAACCTCAAACTCCTGGGCTCAAACAGTCCTCCCACCCCAGGCTCCCAAATAGCTAGGACTATAGGTATGCGCCACCACATTTGGCTAATTTTTGTATTTTTTGTAGACACGATGTCTTGCTATGTTGCCCAGGCTGGTCTCAAACTCCTGGGCTCAAGTGATCTTCTCACCCCAGCCTCCCAAAGTGCTGGGATTACAGGCATGAGCCATCAGGCCCAGCCCTCAAGTTTCATTCTTTTTGCTTATGGATGCCCAATAATTCCAGACCATTCATTGAAAAGAATGTACTTTCTTCATTGAATTGCTTTTGCACTTCTGTCAAAAAGTCAATTTTGTTTGTAGATCTATTTCTGGATATTATTCTGTTCTATCAATCTATATATCTCGTCCTTCATCAATACCATCCTGCCTTGATTATTTTATGCTTTATTACTTTATATAGTAGCTTTATAAGTCTTAAATTGGGTAGTGTGAAGCCTTAAATTTTAGTATTCTTTTTCAAAATTGTTTTGGCTATTCTAGTTAATTTGACTTTTCTATTAATTTTAGATTTCTTTTGTCTATATTCATCAAAAATTCTGCTGGAATTTTTTTTAATTGAAATTGCCTTACATCTGTACATAAATTTGGAGAGAATTGACATTTTGGCTACGTTTAATCTTCCAGTACATGAACATGGCATAACTCTTCATTTATTTAGGTCTTTTGTAGTTTTAAGTATATAGATCCTGAACATGTTTTGTTAAATTTATATCTCGGTATTTTCTTTTCTGCTATTGTGAATGTTATCTTTTTTTAAAATTTCATTTCCAAGAGCACATTCCTTGTATATAGAGGTATGATTGATTTTTGTTCACTGACCTTGCATCCTGAGACCTTGCTAAACTTACTTATTTTATTCTAGGATTTTGTAGATTCCTTGGATTTTCTAAATAGATAATCATGTGATTAGGAGAAATTTTCTGATATCCTTTGAGATATTCTTATTTTTTCTCCCTTTTCTTTGTGTCTCCTCTGGTCTTTTTTGTTCCTCTGTCTCCATAGTATTCCATTAAAATTTATATATTGTGATTTTTGTTATATCTGTATGCCTATTATCTCTCTTTTTTAAAAAAGTAAGATTTATTGAGAGGACAGAAAAGCTCCCAGAGTGGGAGGGGACCCTGGGGGTTGCCCTTATATCTTTTCTATACTTTATTGCATTGACTCTGAGTTCCAATATAACATTGACTAGCAGTGGTGATAATGGACTTTCTTGCCTTTTTTTTTTTATCTTAGGGGGATAAAATTCAGTCTTTCACCTTAAGAACTTTAATCTTTCTGCTTTAAAGATATTTTCTTTGTCTTTCTTTACAGCAGTTTAAATATGTGTTTGGGCATTGATTCTTTTGAGTTTATCTTGCTTGGGGTTTGCTGAGTTCTTGAATCTGTAGGCTCTTGACTTTTGCTAAGTCTGGAATGTTTTCAGTTATTACATTGTCACACATTTTTTTTCTGCACCATATTTTTTCTCCTCTTCATCTGTATCTCTAAAGACATAAATGTTAGATATTTTGTTATCTTAGGGGTTCTTATGGCTCTGTTTATTTGTTTTTTTTTTTTTTTAGTTGGAGTCTCACTCTGTCACCCAGACTGGAGTGCAGTGGCCGCTCCCGGCCACTGCAGCTTCGATGTGCTGGGCTCCGGCAATCCTTCCGCTTCAGCCTTCCAAGTAGCTGGAACCACAGGCGCGTGCTACCACGCCCGGCTAATTTTTAAATTTATTGTAGAGATGAGGTCTCGCCAAGTTGCCTAGGCGGGTCTCGAACCCGTGGTCTCAGGCAATCCCTCAGCCTCCCAAATCACTGGATTACATGATGAGCCACCGATCCTGGATTCCTCTCTGTTTTTTAAATTTCTATTGATCTATCTTCAAGTTTTCTGACTCTTCCACTTCCATTCTATTGTGTCTATCCAATCACTTTTTTTTTTTTACTTTAAAATTTTTAATCTTAAAGATGTGGGGTACAATTCAGGGTTAGGTATACAAATATTCATTATGCAGTTACCCTTGTTGATGAGGTGTGCCCCCCCGCTGGCAGTTTTCCACTACTGCCAATCCCTTTCTTATAGTATTATGATAGTTGTTCAAGGTAAGCTTATGAGTGAGAACATGTGATACTCGGTTCTTTATTTCTGTGATAGATCACTGAGTATTATAGACTCTAAGTCCATCCAAATTGCTGTGAAGTTCTTAATTTTGTCCTTCTTTATGACTGCATAATATTCCATTGTGTATATGTACCAGTTTTTTTTTTTTATCTAGTCCTCTTGATGAGCAGCATGGTTGGTTCCATGTTTTTGCTATTGTGAATAATGCTGCAATAAACATGTGTGTGCAGGTACCTTTTTCATAGAGTGATTTGAGTTCCTTTGGGTATATTCCCAGTAGGGAGATTGTGGGGTTGTATCGGAGGTTGATTTTTAGATCTTTTAGAAATTGTCACACTGTTTTCCACAGAGGCTATACTAGTTTACACTCCCACCAACAGTGTAGAAGTATTCCCTTCTTGGCGCATCCTCTCCAGCATCTGTTGTTTTATGAGTTATTGATGATGGCCATCCTGACTGAAGCTAGGTGGTATCTCAACATGGCTTTAATTTGCATTACTTTGATGACTAGTGAGGCTGAGCATTTATTTTTTCATGTATCTGCTGGCTGCTCGTATGTCTTCTTTTGAGAAGTGTCTATTCATATCTTTTGCCCACTTTGTAATGGGGCTGTTTGGTTTTTTTCAGTACATTTGAGTTCCTTGCAGATCCTAAATGCTGTGCCTTTGTCAGATATACAGTTGGCAAATATTTTTTCCCTGTCTGTGGGCTGTCTCCCCGTTCTCTGGATGGTTTCTTTGGTTTTGCAGAAGCTTGTCAGTTTGATAGGTCCCACCTGTCTATCTTACCTCTTATGGCTTGGGCACTTGGGGTTTTGATCAGGAATTGGTTGCCAGTTCCAATGTCCATAAGGGTGTCTCCTGCATTTTCTAAGGTTCTTATACTTGGAGGTTTTACGTTTAGGTCTTTGATCCATTTAGAGTTGATTTAATCTTCTGCCTTTGGTCAGCCAGTTTTCCCAGCACCATTTACCAAATAGGTTCTTCCCTCCTCAGTGGTTGGTGATGGAGGCTTTGTCGAAGATGAGTTGTCTGAGAAATTGAGGTTTTGCTTCTGGAATCTCTGTTCTGTTTCATTGATCTGTATGCCTGTTCTTGTACCAATACCAAGCTGTTTTTTCTTAAATAATGGTCATAATTATAACAAACATTTATTGTGGCTTTAAATGTATTAGCTCATTTATTTCTGTATCAGATAACTGAATACTTGGTTGTCTACACACAAACACAATATGTATATGTATATTTCTTGGTCAACGTTAGTATCCGTCCTGGTTTCTCTCAGCAATTGTGAAGGTCATTATGTCATATACTCCATGTAGGGTCTTTGAGTGACAGGGCATTCTGTAGCATGGATTTCATCTGTGGCTTGTAATGGGAGATGCATATTACTTTAGGGTTCAGAAGTTATATTTTCAGAGTACATAATATTGAAAAAGAGATCTTTGTGAATATGTCTGGGACCTTGTCCAGTTTTTTTAAGGCCCCATTTCTTTTCCTTCTACCTTTGAGAACCTATTATACCCATCAGTGGAGCTTCAGCTTGCCTTAACAGAGAGATATTATAGTTAGCAACACCTTAGGCACTAAAACATTTTACCTTACTGTGCAGAGTTTAGGCACTAACCTAGCTCCTGCAGTTTAGAAATTAATACACCAGCCTCCCTCCATCCATCTCTGCCCTCAGCCTTTACCACTGCCTCTTGAACTTTCCAGGGAAAGCTCATTTAATTGCCTTATTACTGGCTGTTCTTGTTGCTTATGTTGGATTACAAGACTGCATTCTGATTTTTTTTTCCTCAACATAATTCTATTTGTCTAAAAGAAATTCCTTAAATTTACCTGTGATCTTTTCATGTGTTTCATGACTGCAGTGGACTTTTTCTAATATTTATATTCTGCAGTTATCATAATAGTATAAGAGGGATTGGCAGTAGTGAGAAACTGCCAGGGGAGGGAGAGGGAGCACACTTCATCAATAAGGGCATCAGATCTCAAACCAGGTGAAGTGGGGACCAAAGGGAGGCCCAAACTTTGCCTGTACAATGACCATTTGTATACCTAACCCTGAGTTGTACCCATATGTAAAATAAAAATTAAAAAAAAATTATATTCTGTCCTTTCAATGGGATTTTGGTGGGAAGAATGTCATTGTTTGGACTAATTCTGCCATCATGAGCTATAAGTTGTTTAGTGTTACAGAATATTCAGAATTATTGAATGATAATGAATTTCATTAAACAGTACAGGGTTTGTAAATAAATATATGGAGGTTCTGCCACTTAGTATTTGAATTATCTCAAGCAAGCTTTTTAACTGTTCAAAGTATTGATTTCCTCATCTGCAAGATAAAAGTAATGAGAATAATCATATCTGTCTCATAAGTGTGTTACAAGTATTTGAGGTAATAATGTGATGCTCTTAGTACAGAAGCTAGCATATAATGAGTGCTCAAAAGCGTTATTATGTTAAGTTATAAACATTCAAACTTGCTATTTTAAAAACAAATCAGACCAGGCATGGTGGTTTAGGCCTGTAATCCCAGCACTTTTGGGGGCTGAGGCAGGAGGATTACCTGCTTTAGCCCAGGAGTTCAAGACCAGCCTAGGTGACATAGCAAGACCTTGTCTCTATAAAAACAAAACAAACAAAAAACAAACCAGGCCTGGTGCGGTGGCTCAAGCCTGTAATTCCAGCACTTTGGTAGGCAGAGATGAGAGGATTTCCTGAATCCAGGGGTTTGAGACCAACCAGCCTGGGCGACTTGGTGAGACCTAGTCTCTCCAATAAATTAAAAAAAAAAAATTAGTCAAGCTTGGTGGCGCACGCCTGTAGTTCCAGCTACTTGGAAGACTGAGGTGAAAGGATCGCCTGAGCCCAGCAGGTTGAGGATGTGGTGGCCAGGAGCATGCCACTGTACTCTAGCCTGGGCAACAGAGTGAGACTCCAACGCAAAAAAAAAAAGAGATTTCTGCAGCCATTCGGTTTGCTTCACCCTCTGCATTCCATCATGAGAACGGTGTTCTTCCCTCCAGAGGATGCAGCAACAAGGTGTCGTCTTGGAACAGAGAGCAGCCCTCACCAGACAGCCAAACCTGCTGGCACCTTGATCTTAAACTTCCCAGCCTTCAGAACTGTGATAAAATAAATTTCTATTATTAAAAAAAGATCAAGTACCTTTCTCAGAAAATCTTTTTGAAGAGAGATTAATAAATAGCTGCTAAGTGACTGGCTAAATGATATCAAATATCAAAACTTTTGATTCAAAACTGATTCAGGTAAAAAATAAAAACTCTTAACACATTCTTGCCTCTAAATGTAGTTAGGACTAAGAGTTATGTGATGTAGTACATCTATCCTGTAATATATTTCTCTTAGGGGTTTGGTAGTTGTATTATAATTGTATTATTTATAAAATGTATTAATGTGTTGATTAATAGATTAACAAATCCTTTTTGAGTGACTTTCAGAATATTGTTCTTAAATTTTTTCCTATGGTAGTTCAGATATTTACATGCTAGCCAGGCACAGTGACTCACATCTATAATCTCAGCACTGTGGGAAGTGGAGACAAGAGGGCCACCTGAGCCCAGGGGTTCAAGACCAACTTGGTCAGTTTGACGAGACCTTGTCTCTATAGTAAATCAAAAAAATTGGCATGGTGGTGCGCGTCTTGTAGTTCCAGCTTCTTGGAAGGCTGAGGCAGAAGGATCACCTGAGCTCAGCTGGTTGAGGCTGTGGTAGCCATGATCATGCTACTGGACTTCAGTCTGTGTGACAGAGTAAGACTTCTAACTCAAAAAAATAAAAAATGATTACACACTAATTCAGGGTATGTTGCCATTTATATTCTGACAGTGTATTAATGTTTATACCTGGAAGAGTAAAATATTTTCTTTCTTGTTACAGCGGATTGGCCAAAGACTATGACGGGTCTTCCCAGCACATCTGGGACAACTGCCAGTGTGGTCATCATACGCGGAATGAAGATGTATGTAGCTCATGTAGGTGACTCAGGCGTGGTTCTTGGAATTCAGGATGACCCAAAGGATGATTTTGTCAGAGCTGTTGAGGTGACACAGGACCATAAGCCAGAACTTCCCAAGGAAAGAGAACGAATCGAAGGCCTTGGTGGGAGGTAATCATTCTGCTGTTTTGTCTTTCTTCTCTTGGTTTTATTTAGTCCTTTTATCCTTTCCTAACCAAATTGGTCTACTTTTTAATGACGGTCCTTTCTTAGTATTATGGGTTGTGTAGTTTTCCTGATGTAGTGCCCCTGTGCATTCATGTTTATCTTATTATTGTAAACTGACTTTTATTTCTGATAATGACTCCAAAGGGAAATATTTCAATGATCCTCAAGAAACAATACATATATGGTATTATTGAAAACTTTCACATAAATGCTGATCAGAATTCCCTTCAGATTCTGGACAGAGCAGCCCTTAGGGTGATGAGATTATATAAATGTTTATTTTTAAAAAGTGGTGACAGTCATTTGGTTAAAATTTGGTTAAGATGAAAAGAGGACATGCTACAGAAGCTCTCCCACTTACTATTGTCTCACAGGCCCCCTGTTTCCCTTACACTTGTAGGCAACCAGTATTACTGTGTGTCCTTCAAAAGAGAGATATTCATGTGCAATAAAATAGAATGTGAGGCTGTACTATGTACAGATGTGCCATCATTTATCTAACTAGTCTCCTCTTGAAGGATTTTATTTTTGGGGTAATCTCACTCGTTTGCCCAGGCTGGAGTGCAGTGACACCATCACAGCTCACCACGGCCTCAACCTCCTGGGCTCAGGTGATCTTTCTGCCTCAGTCCTGAGTAGCTGGGACTACAAGCACATGCCACCACACCTGGCTAATTTTTTTTTTTTAACTTTTTGTAACCGGGCTCGGTGGCTCAGCCAGTAATCCTGCGCCTTGGGAGGCTGAGGTGAGTGGATTGCCTGAGCCCGTGGGTTTGAGACCTGCCTGGGCAATTTGGTGAGACCTCATCTCTACAATAAATCAAAAAAATTAGCTGGGTGTGGTAGCGCTTGCCTGTAGTTCCAGCTACTTGGAAGGCTGAAGCGGAAGGATCGCCGGAGCCCAGCAGGTCGAGGCTGCGGTGGCTGGGAGCGGCCACTGCACTCCAGTCTGGGCGACAGAGTGAGACTCCAATTCAGAAAAAAAAAACTTTTTGTACTTTTACTTTTTCTGTAGATATGAGGTCTTGCTGTGTTGTCTAGGCTGGTCTCGAATTCCTGGGCTAAAAGAATCCTCCCACCTCAGCCTCCCAAAGTACTGGGATAAAGGTGTGAGCTACTGAGTTCGACCTCAGTGATATTTTAATTTTAAATTTTTTTTGTATAATTGTTGCATTTAAAAAACATGTTTAAGAGCCGGACACGGTGGCTCATATCTATAATCCCAGCACTTTGGGAAGCTGAGATGAGTGCCACTTCACTCCAGCCTGGGTGACAGAGTGAGACTCCGACTCAAAAAAAAAAAATGTAGGCTGGACATGGTGGCTCACACCTATAATCCCAGCACTTTGGGAGGCCGAGGTGAGAGGATTGCCTGAGCCCACAGGTTCGAGACCAGCCTGGGTAACTTGGTGAGACCTCATCTCTATAATAAATCAAAAAATTAGCCAGGCACTGTGGCACATGCCTGTAGTTCCAGCTACTTGGAAGACTGAGGCCAAAGGATTGCCTGAGCCCAGCAGGCTGAGGCTGTGTTGGCCATGAGTGTGCCACTGCACTCCAGCCTGGGCGACAGAGTGAGTCTCCAACTCAAAAAAAAAAAAAATGTGTGTCGGGCATGGTGGCTCAAGCCTATAATCCCAGCACTTTGGGAGGCTGAGGTGAGAGGATTGCCTGAGCCCACGGGTTTGAGAAGAGTCTGGGCAACCTGGCAAGACCTCATCTCTACAATAAATTTTTAAAAAATTAGCTGGGCATGGTAGTGCACGCCTGTAGTTCTGAATACTTGGAAGGCTGAGGTGAAAGGATTACCTGAGTCCAGAAGTTCAATGCTTGGGTGGCTATGAGCATGCCACTGCACTCCAGCCTAGGTGATGGAGTGAGACTCCAACTCAAAAAAAAAAAAAAATGTTAGCTGGGCGCGGTGGCTCAAGCCTGTAATCCCAGCACTTTGGGAGGCCAAGGTGAGAGGGTTGCCTGAATCCACAGGTTCGAGACCAGCCTGGACAACCTGGCAAGACCTTGTCTCTTCAATAAATCAAAAATTTAGCCAGACATAGTGGCACGTGCCTATAGTTTCAGCTACTTGGAAGACTGAGACGGAAGGCTTACCTGAGCCCAGCAAGTCGAGGCTGCAGTCCACCGGCCTGAGCAACAGAGTGAGACTCCGACCAAAAAAAAAAGAAGAAATGTTTAAGAGCCATTTATATTTCTTTGACTTAGTATTTCTTTTTGTATTTTTGACTCATTTTGGGGAATTGTTGTTAGCCTTTTTTACACATCAATGTGTAGGAGCTATGTATACATTAAAGAAATTAGTCTAATGTATGCAGTGTGAGTTTTAAATATTGTTTTCACAGTTTATCTTTTGATGATGCTCCTGGAACTTATTTCCATATGGAAGTTTCTTTTAATGTAGTTAAATTTGGGCTTTGTGTGATATATGCTGTGAGACATTTTATTTTATTTTATTTTATTTTATTTTATTTTTGAGTCAGGGTCTCACTCTGTAACCTAGGCTGGACCTCTTCAGCTCAGGTGATCATTCCACCTCAGCATACTGAACAGTTGGGATCACAGGCACACGCCACCACGCTTGGCTAATTATTTTTATTTTTTGTAGAGATGAGGTTTCGGTATGTTGACCAGGCTAGTCTAGTTTTGAGCTCCTGGGCTCAAGCAATCCACCTGCCTTAGCCTTCCAAAGTGCTGGCATTACAGATGTGAGGATTGCACTTGGTCCAGTGAGACTTTTCAATAAAGTCTTCTATACTTTCTTCAAGTACAATAGTTAGAAATATTTTTGGCCTTAGGAGTCCTATTTATTAATTTTTTAAAAATAGCAATTGTAAAGCCATTATGTATTAACATAAAGAACATTTTTTTTTTTTTTTGAGTCAGAGTCTTACTCTCTCCCAGGCTGGAGTGTAGTGGCACGCTCATGGCCACTATAGCCTTGGCCTGCTGGGCTCAGGCAATCCTTCTGTCTCAGCCTTCCTAGTAGCTGGAACTACAGATGGGCGCCACCACACCCAGCTAATTTTTTTGATTTATTGTGGAGATGAGATTTCACCAAGTTGCCTAGGCTGGTCTCGAAACCCTGGGCTCAGGCAATCCTCTCACCTCAGCCTCCCAAAGTACTTGGTATTATAGGCAAGAGCCACCATGCCTGGCCTGTTGAATGATTTTTAAAATTCATGCATACTTTAAAAAAATTAATTAAAGAAAGGAAAAAAAATTAATAGACCTTTTAAAAAGAATTTTTAGATTTTTTGCATTCACAGCAAATTTAAGTGAGACACCCAGAGTTCCCATATACTCCCTGCCCACCCCTCCGACCCCTGTCACACAATATTTCCCACTGTCAACATGTGTACCAGAATGGTATTTTTTTTTTTTTTGAGTTGGAGTCTCACTCTGTCACCCAGGGTTGAGTGCAGTGGCATGCTCACGGCCACCACAGCCTCGACCCTCTGGGCTCTGGCGATCCTCCTCAACCTTCCAAGTAGCTGAAACTACAGGTGCGTGCTACCACATCCAGCTAATTTTTTTGATTTATTGCAGAGACGAGGTCTTGCCAAGTTGCCCGGGCTGATCTTGAACCCCTGAACTCAAGCAATCCTCGTCTTGGCCTCCCAAAGTGCAGGGATTATAGGCTTGAGCCACTGCACCCAGCCTGGAATGGTATATTTGTTATATTTGATGAACCTACTTTGACATATCATCATTGTCCAGTGCCCATAGTTTATTTTAGGGTTCACTCTGGGTGCTGCATATTCCGTGGGTTTTGACAAATATGTAATTATGTATAACCACCATTATAGTATTATGCAGAGTAGTTTCACTGTCCTAAAAATCCTCTGCGCTCTGTTCATCCCTCCTCTCCTTACTCTTGGTGAGCATTTGTCTTTTACTATCTATTGTTTTGCCTTTTTCAGAATGTAAATAGTTAGAATGATACAGGATGTACCCCCATGCATGATTTTGTAATATATGCAGTTATTGTTTGGAATACGTTCACTGAGTTATACATATCTTCTAAATATTGATTCTTCTATTTACAATATATTCAGTAATTCAGCCTCTCAAAAACTCCACTGTATAAGCATGATCTTAGTATTATTAAGAAAAAGAATTTGACCTTGTGGGTGCCCTGAAAAGTTTTGTCTGATACCTCCAGGGGACTCTGAACCACATTTTGAGAACCACTTTCCTGGTACTTGTATAGTTTCATCTTTTACAGTTACTTTATTATTTATTTATTTATTTTGAGTCAGTGTCTCACCTATCATCCAGGCTGGTGTGCAGTGGCACAATCACAGCTCATTGCAGCCTTGACCTCCTGGGCTCAGACAATCCTTCTACCTCAGCCTCCCAAGTAGCTGGGACTACAGGCACGTGCCACTATGCCCAGCTAATTGTTTGGATTTTTTTGTAGAGATGAGGTCTTACTATCTAAGCTGTGTGTTAGGGATACAAGTTGGTATTTTTTTTCTAGATGGCTACTAGTGGCCATTTGAACAAATACACATGTTTTCCTTACTGAGTGGCAGGCTGACCAGGCCTAACACACTTCTTCAGTAGGAAGAGGACCTTTAGTTTACCCTCTCCTCGCACTGTTTCTCTGGTTAAGATAAGTGGAATGGGCTGGGCATGGTGGCCGTGGTGGCTGGTAGCGTGCCACTGCACTCCAGCCTGGGCAACAGAGTGAGATTCCAACTCCACAACAACAACAAAAAGATAAGTGGAATGTCAACTCTGTTGCAAGGCAACATGTACTTACTATAGAATGGCCCTTGAATGAAACTGCATGTTGATAGGGAGGACTTAAAGTGGACTCTACAAATCTATTTGGAAGCACAGACTTTGGCTTCTTTGTATGCATACAGTTTGACTTGTGTTGGAACCAGGAAGCTATCTATAGTTACGTGCTATTAGAAGACATTTCTGTGGCATGTGAAGGTTACCCATCCTAGACCATGTTGTCTTGTTTACTTACAACTGAGCTGTCACTTGGGGACTAGAAAATGACTCCTTGCTATCTGTCTGGATCATTACTGAACATTGCCAGATACCATTTCCAAAGCTGCTCTGGTGGCATACAGTATTTCTTGCCCTATGTCCTGCAAAGTTAGATGAACTTCCCTTCAGACTCTAGTCTGTTTGATCCTGTGATTGTGAAGGTCAGTCTATATCAGAGAGTGGGTTTGCAAATTATAAATAGAATTTTATATTTTAGTCCTTTTTAGTCTTCTCTGGGCTATTTTTTTCCTGTCTATTTACCAGTAATACTGTAATTTCTTAAACAGACTTTATTATAATTTTTGATATAGATAGACCTGATTACTTCTCACTAATCTTTCTTTTAAAATATTATTTTTCACTATTCTTTGTTATTGTACTTGAATTTTAAAATTATATTTTCTTTGATTTTAATAACTTTTTTTCCCCAAGGAGTTCTTTTGCCTTATCACCTAAAATACCATATGGACAGTTGGACAGATACTGTTTGCCATTTGGGAGCGGGTATCTTTTTGTAAAAACTGAGCCATTTTATTATAAGTTATTTCCTCACTTCCCTCTGTTCCAGCCTAGGCAACTGGCCAGGGTTCTGTTTTTCTAGCCTTCTGTTGCTGCTCTGTCAGCTCTCTGCATGTCAGGCTGTTCCTTTTTATGTGCCTTTCAATCATACAGGACAACAACAGAGAGTACAGTAAAAGCAGCATCATTTATAATATTACTTTGTTTTTTTGATTCTAGATTTAAAACTTGTGTTACAACCAGTACCTTTATTTGTCACTTTCTTCCTCAGAAACACAGAGACCATATTATCCTTGAGTATTTAGTATCAGGAGAGCTCCTAGTATAGTTATGTTGGAAGCAGCTACTATACTTACTTAAGTATTAAGCCTTGCCTTTTAGGGAAATAGGTTTAAGAAAGAACAATAGGGCTTTAAGATGGTATTAAGACAGAGTGTTGGCATCTCTTTTCATCTGAACTCTTATGTGTCATAGATTATTTTATTTTTAATTTTAATTTTAATTTTTGAGTCAGGTTTCTCACTCTCTCTCTCAAACTGGAGTGCAGCGGCAGAATAATGACGATCACAGCTCACTGCAGCCTCGACTTCCTGGGCTCAGGTGATCCTTCCACCTCAGCATTCCAAGTAGCTGGGACTACAGGCGTGCACCATCCACGTCTGGCTAATTTTTTTATTTTTTGTAGAGACAAGGTTTTACTATGTTGCCCCAGGCTGGTCTCGAACTCTTGGGCTCAAGTAATTCACCCACCTTGGTTCCCAAAGTGCTGGGATTACAGGCATGAGCCACCATACCCACTCTCAGTTTCTTTTATCACTGTTTAATTCCTCTTCAATTATATAAGCCCTTCGTCCAACTTGTAGTTGTTTTTGTCATTAACTCATTTTTTTTGTTGTTGACATGGAATCTGTACTCATTTTTCTTTATATTTCATCCATTCAGTTTTGTCTGGCCTACTTGAGTAACTTCTAAATTCTCTTCATCTAGTATACTCTGTTTGGTCTTTTCTCTCTGACCAGGAATTTTGGCTTATGTGCCTTTTTGTCTGAAACTGGTAATCCATTTTGTGATAATATAATTTTATTTTATTAATTATTTAACACACTGAGTTGCCTTTTTTGGTTATATTTTAATCAGAGTATTTATGTGAACTCTTTTCTAGTGTGATGAACAAGTCTGGGGTGAATCGAGTAGTTTGGAAACGGCCTCGGCTCACTCACAATGGACCTGTCAGAAGGAGCACAGTAATTGACCAGATTCCTTTTCTGGCGGTAGCAAGAGCACTTGGTAAGTAGGACTTACATTTGGTAAAATTATATTTGATTTTCTAAAATATATAGTGGTAAAATAAAAGAGGAAGCTGAGAGCTAAACTCTTACTTGGCATGTGGTGAGGGTAGAGATATGATGATATTGCATTAAATTCTTTAAAATCTAGGCCAGGTGCGTTGGCTCACACCTATACTCTCAGCACTTTGGGAGGCCGAGGTGAGAGGGTTGCCTGAGCCCACAGGTTTGAGGCCAGCCTGGGCAACTTGGTGAGACCTCATCTGTACAGTAAGTCAAAAAATTAGCTGGGTGTGGTGGCGCATGCCTGTAGTTCCAGCTACTTGGAAGGCTAAGGTAGAAGGATCGCCTGAGCCCAGCAGGTCGAGGCTGTGGTAGCCATGAGCATGCCTCTGCATTCCAGCTTGGGTGACAGAGTGAGAGACTCCAACTCAAAAAAAAAATTATTTAAAATCTAACAGGGGAAGGCTATGGTATGTATTACACTGACAGTTGTCCTTTGATCATGAGTCAAGTTCAGTGTTTTGCTAACTTGTCTATACTTATGGTAGAATATGTGTGTCTACGCTTAATGTTACCCTTGAAACTGTTTTTAAATATCCTTTTCTGTTTTAGCCCTTAATATATCTCCTAACAGCCTTCAAAGCTCTTCAGGTTTTGTGGACTGTAGTGTGCCTGGCATGTAATAAGTGCTCTATAAATGTTAGCTGTTGTTGATATTTATTGAACTGGACATGATCCAGTTTGGTTTTGAAGGATTATTTTGGTTACTCTATAGCTAGGATTGTAGGGAAATAAAATTGGAGGCAGGGCTATCATTTAGGGGCCTATTGAAATAGTCTAGCCACTTTACATATTTCATAGATTTTTTGCAGAGCTAGAAGGCTGTATAAGTTACCCAGGTCATTCATTCATAGTGTAAGCATGTGATAATTGATATTCCAGTTGTTAGCAAGAAAAGAGAGAGAAGATGATAGCTTCTGCTTACGTTTCAGATAGGTGGTGAATTTCAGATTAACTCCTGCCATTTGTAGCATTATTGAGCTTTGAAAAGGGGGCATGAGAGGCAAGGAATTGATATTCCTAACCAATAGAGGGTTTTTTAAAAATGGGGAACTCATTGGACTGATGGTAGGATCTTGCTCTAGTTTCAAAAGTAAGGTGACCATTCAATGTAGAAAAGTAGATCCTTAGTTATTTTGTATATATGAATATGTGTTGCCAAGCATTTCAAGTAAGCCTTGGAACTCCTGGTGACTGTGTATGGAAAGAAAGGAGAAGGACAGGTAGAGAGATAGCAGGAAAATTAGCTGGTTTTTCTCGTTCAAACATTCCTACTCAGTCCAGTGATACTCTCTAGAGTAATTCAGATAAGAAATTCAACCCCTGCTTGAATATCTTCAGTAATCTTAAAGTTTAAAATCATAATCTCGACCAGGCATGGTGGCTCACGCCTACAATCCCAGCACTTTGGGAGGCTGAGATGAGAGGATTGTTTTAGTTCAGAGCTTTGAGACCATCCTGGGCGACTTGGTGAGACCTTGTCTCTATAATAAATCAAGAAATTAGCTGGGCATGGAGGCGCATGCCTGTAGTTCCAGTTACTTGGATGGCTGAGGTGGAAGGACTGTCTGAACCTGGCAGGTCGAGGCTGTAGTGGTGGTTGAGCATGCCACTGCACTCCAGTCTGGGTGACAGAGACTCCAACTCAAAAAAAAAAAAAAAAAAAAAAGTACAATGGTAATATTTAGTTTCTGCTACCTGAGCATTGAACCTTTGCTAATGGAGACCTGGAATCCTGACTGTCACTAGCTGTCAATAGTCATATGATATTGTTGGCTCATTGAGCTCGGCTCTTCAGATGCTTTTCTTATGAATTGCTATGAGACTTTATTTTATTTTATTATTATGTACCCTGTTGGCTTTTCTTGGGGTGGTGTGAGGGGTGAGGAGATGAGAGACTGGATAATAGCAGCATTAGATGAATTCCTTGCAGAATATCTTTTGTATTGATTAATAGATTGGTGTGTATTTGGAGGAGAAGGTCTTGATTGATGTGATGCTATGTTTCGTCCTTAGCTTATTTCTTGAGGCTAAAGGCAATTGACCTAGAGGCTCTATCCACCCAGGACCCACCTTGCTTCCCAAGGCCACACTCATAACCTATCCAAGGCATACCTGTTGGGAAGCTCAGCTCATAGATACCTACATCTTTAGCTGTATTAAATATTGCTATATATCTTCCCAAAGTGATTATGCCAGGTTATTACAATCCCACTCTATTAGCTATTGCCGTGTAATAAAATACTCCCAAACTTAGCAATTTAAAACATTTTTTATCTTAAATAGTTTCTCTGCCTCAGGAACCCAGGAGTGGCTACGCTGGGTGGTTCTGCCTTATATTGTTTCATGTAGTTGCAGTCATCTTGTCAGTAATCATCTGAAGGCTTGAAGAGGGCTGGAACATCTACTTCTGAGGCAGCTTATTTGTGTGGCTTTTGCCAGGAGGACTCACTTTCTTGCTTTATGGTCCTCTCCATAGGGCTGCTTGATGTGTCTTCATCTCATGGCAGCTGACTTCCTTGTAGCAAGTTATGAAAATGACATTTTGGTTGCTGCTTTGCTTTCTTGGTATAGAACATTACAGAACTTGCTGTAAGGAAGCCAGCTCCATATTTTATTTGTTAATGCTGATTCACTTAGTCTAGCCCACCCTCAAGTATATCAAAGGATTTGTGGATATACTTTAAAAGCATGTAGTTCCCATTTCTTCATGATTGTTCTTCTTTTACCAAATAATTATTAAATACCTGCTATGTGCCAGTGATCTAGGTGCTGGAAATTCATTCAGCAATGAACAAGAGCCAAAAATTCCTGCATTCATGGAGCTTTCTAAGTTAGGGCAAAATATGGCAAACTGAAATAAATATATAAAATATACATTGTGTTAGATAGTGAGAAATTTTACCAAGAAAAATAAAGCAGGGGATGCTGTGAGGGGTGTAATTTTAAATCGGATAGCCAGAGGATGTCTCACTGAGAAGATGATATGTGATGTGTGAATAAAGAGATGAGGCAGTACAACCTGTGAGTGTTTTGGGGCAAGAGCATTTAGGTAGAAGTAAAAAATGTAAGGGTGCTTATTACTCTCATATTTTTTGCTTGTTTTGTTCTGAGTTGGAGTCTCACTCTGTTGGCCAGGCCGGAGTGCAATGGCACGCTCCTGGCCACCACAGCCTCTACCTGCTGGGCGCCAGCAATCCTTCCACCTCAGCCTTCCAAGTAGCTGGAACTATAGGTACACGCTACCATGCCCAGCTAATTTTTTGATTTATTGTAGAGACGAGGTCTCACCATGTTGCCCAGGCTGGTCTTGAACCTGGGAGCTCAGGCAATCCTCTTGCCTTGACCTCCCAAAGTGCTGTGATTATAGACTTGATCCACCGTGCCCAGCCTATTACTCTAATTTTTAACTAAGCGATTGGAAGGATGGAGCTGCCGTTAACTGGTATATGAAAGACTGGAACATCAGTGGTATGGGAAAGTCAGGAATTTGGTTTTGGACAAATTACGTGTGAGACACTTATGAGACATTATAGAGGTGATATCTATTTGACTTTTGGTTACAATAATTGAATTTGGATAAGGTCTAGGCTGGAGATTTCAGTTTGGGAATCAGTAGCATATAGATAGTTTCCAAAGTCTTGAGAGTGAATGAGGTCATGTAGGGATTGAGTGTAGATGGAAAAAGGAAAAGATGTAGTGCTGAGCCCTGAGGTGTACCTTTACTGTTAAGAATTGGGATGTAGCCAGGTGCGGTGGCTAAAGCCTGTAATCCCAGCACTTTGGGAGGTGGAGGCGAAAGGATTACCTGAGCTCAGGGGTTTGAGCCCAGCCGGAGCAACATGGTGAGACTTCATCTCTACAATAAATAAAAAAATTAACCAGGCATGGTGGCACATGCCTGTGGTTCCAGCTATTTGGAAGACTAAGGTGGAAGGTCACCTGAGCCCAGCAAGTCGAGGCTGCAGTGGCCATGAGCATGCCACTGCACTCCAACCTGGGCCATAGAGTGAGACTCCCACTCAAAAAAAAAAAAAAAAAAAAGAGTTGGGATGGGTTCTGATTCCACCTGTGGGTTGCATTTTTAAAAAGGGAAGGGGGCAAGCACAGTAGCTCACGCCTATAATCCCAACACTTTGGGAGGCCGAGGTAGGAAAATTGCTTGAGCCCAGGAGTTCAAGGTCAGCCTGGGAAACATAACAAGACCTCGTCTCTCCAAAAAAAAAAAATCTATATCCCAGCTTGGTGGTGCACACCTGTAGTCCCAGCTACTTGGGAAGTGAGGCAGGAGGATCTCCTAAACCCAAGAGGTTGAGACTGTGACAAACCATGATCATGTGACTGTACTACAACCTGGGCAACAGAGTGAGACCACAGCTCAAAAAAAAAAAGAGAGAGAGATGGATAGGTCGGGCACGGTGGCTCATGCCTATAATCCCAGCACTTTGGGAGGCCAAGGTGAGAGGACTGTCTGAGCCCATGGGTTAGAGACAAGCCTGGACAACTTGGTGAGACCTGGTCTCTACAGTAAATCAAAAAATTAGCTGGGCGTGATGGCGTGCACCTGTGGTTCCAGCTACTTGGAAGGCTGAGGTGGAAGGATCACCTGAGCCTGGCAGGTCGAGGCTCTGGTGGCTGTGAGCATGCCACTGCACTCCAACCTGGGTGACAGAGTGAGACTCCAACTCAAAAAAAAAAAAGAAAAGAAAAGAAGAAGAAGAGGTGGGGGATATGAATGGAAGAACAAGGCAAAACAGCTCAGAACAGTAAGTGATATAGGAGGAAACTTGGAAGAGTGCACCCTGGAGACTAGGTGAAGAAAATATTTTCAGAAGTGTTTCAAATATTGTTATCATTTAGGTAGAGGGAAGACTGAAAATGACCATTGAATTTAGCAGTGTGGAGGTGATTGTTGACCTTGACAAAGATAGTAACTCTTGGCGGAATAGTGAGACCATGATTGCAGTTGGTTCAAGAAAAAACCAACTTCTTGAGTGGGAGGAGTAAAATTTGATGGATCAGACTTAGACCATCTTTATTTCAACATTATTTGGTATACAAATATATGGAAATGAATTAATATTTTGATATAAGAGGGTCTATAAGGGAGAGATAAAATTGTTTCAGTGATTTTTTTAAAAAAACTGTGTTTTCTTCTTGATTTTTCTTTTCCATGACATATTTTATTTAAAAAAATAATAGTACCTTTTAGATTTTAACATTTAAACTAAGCAAAAAAAAGGGGAGGGGGACTTTGTCATATGACTTTTCCAGACTTTGCAAAAAAAGTGTTTTAAAAGAACTATGAGGCTGGGTGTAGTGACTCTCACCTTGTAATCCCAGCGCTTTGGGAGGCCAAGGCAAGAGGCAAGAGGATTGCTTGAGACCAGGAGTTCGAGACTAGTCTGGGCAACATAGCAAGACCTTGTCTCTATAAAAAAATTAGAAAATTAGCTGGGTAGTCCCAGTTATTTGGAAGGCAGAGGTGGAATGATTACCTGAGCCCACCACTGTACTCCAACCTTCGTGACAGAGTGAGATGCTGACTCAAAATAAATAAATAAATAAATAAATGAATGAATGAATGAATCACAGTCTGAGTTTAGCTTGTTACATGTTAATAATTATTGACCCAGCCAGGCTCGGTGGCTCAGCCTGTAATCCCAGCGCTTTGGGAGGCTAAGATGAGTGGATTGCCTGAGCCTGCAGGTTCATGATCTGCCTGGGCAACGTGGCGAGACCTCATCTCTGCAATAAATCAGAAACAAGCCGGGTGTGGTAGCACGCGCCTATAGTTCCAGCTACTTGGAAGGCTGAGGTGGAAGGATCGCTGGAGCCCAGCAGGTCGAGGCTGCGGTGGCCGGGAGCATGCCACTGCACTCTAGTCTGGGCGACAGAGTGAGACTCAAACTCAAAAAAAAAAAAAAAAAAAAAAAATTATTGACCCAAAGTAAATTAAGTGCTAATATTTAGCACTACCCTTGTTGTTTATGGCCATTTTTCTTACAATTTTTGGGAAATAGAGGTGTCTTATTAAAATTGGTGGCCTGTGAGACACTGATGATGATCATAATTACTTGAGTACAAATGTAGCAGAGATGCCTTCTAGTGGCTTCCTGATAGAATTGCATTTGAGTATTACAAATCATTCATTGAACAGATTTTTTTTTTTTTGAGTTGGAGTGCAGTATATATGAAGCACTGTACTCTGTGTACAGTCACATGATTCTTGCTCCCAAGGACCTTATAGTCTAGGGAAGGGGATAGGCATTTATCAAATGATCACAAGAAGAAATGAAAAATTTCAACTCTTAACTATTTATATACTAACAAGAACTTAAAATTGAAGTATTTTACCTAGCCACAGAGACCAGAGAAGTGATATTTGAACTGAAATTTGAAGAGTTATTAGAGGTTGAAAGAGGAAGAAAGTGTGTTCTAGGCATAGAAGACAGCATTTTTGAAAGTGCTATGATACGAAGAAACAGAGTTATGGAAGGAACTTTGATGAAGGCCAGTGTAGTTGGAACAGGGATGTGGTAATAAGAGATACAGATAAAATATTGTCCTTTTTGGCGGGGGTAGGGGAGTGGAACAGGTTCTCACTATGTCACCCAGGCTGTTCTTGAACTCCTGGCTTCAGTTGATCCTCCCACCTTGGCCTCCTGAAGTGCTGGGATTACAGGCTTGAGATACCATGCCCAGCCAGAAAATACTGTTTAGAGACTGTGTTAAAGAATAGTGTCTTGTCAGCCAAGGTGGCTCACACCTATAATCCCTGCACTTTGGGAGGTGGAGGCGAGAGGATTGCCTGAGCTCACAGGTTCAAGACCAGCCTGGGCAACATGGTGAGACCTCGTCTCTACAGTAAATAAAAAAATTAGCTAGGTGTGGTGGCGTGTGCCTGTAGTTCCAGCTTCTTGGAAGACTGAGGTGGAAGGATCACCTGACCCCATCAGGTCGAGGCTACAAGTGGTTGTGAGCCTGAGACTTCGACTCAAACAAACAAACAAAAAAAGAATTGTGTCTCTATCTTAAGAACAGTAGTAAACTATTACAGTGTTGGAATAGGAAACTTATAACTAGATTTTTATTTTATTTATTATTTTTTTGAGTCAGGGTCTCACTCTGTCACCCAGGCTGAAGTGGTACGATCATAGCTTATTGCAGCCTTGCCCTCCTGAGCTCAGGTGATCCTTCCACCTCAGCCTCTGTAGTAGCTGAGTCTACAGGTGTACACCACACTTGGATATTGTTTTGATTTTTTGTAGAGACGGGTCTTGCTATGTTGCCCAGGCTGGTCTTGAACTCCTGGGCTTAAGCAATCCTCCCACCTTGATTTCCCAGATTGCTGGGATTTCAGGTATTAGCCATCATGATTGCCCTGTGTGTTTTTTAAAATTGTGGTAAACTAGATGTAAGACACACATAATATACCATCTTGCTGTTTTAGGTGTATATTTCAGTGATATTAAGTATATTTACACTGTTTTGTAACTATCACCATCATCCATCATAGATTTGTATTTTAAAGAGATAATTTTGGATTGTAATTTTGAGAATGGATCAGAGGGGACAAACATTGGGAAGCTCTTGATGGGAAGCCACTCACAGATTGGAGGAAGGTGCTGATGTCCTGTGGATTGCTGGTTGCCATGTACCACAGCAGCAAGCAGAGAAGAGCATACTGGAATCAGAAGAAAGGTTTCCTCTCTCCTGGTCCCTTCAGTGTCTTCTACTGAGGAGAAGAGAAATAGCCATTCAGCAGACAGTGAACCAAGTCTGCCAATGGCCAAGGCACTTCCCTTCAGGACCTACAGAAATGACACTCTGTGATTGTATTGGTGTACAAACACTAGACCAGTAATAAAGCTCATAGTTACAGCCCCAATTCTGAGCCTTACTGATTATTTGGTCTCAAAGCCACACACACTCCTTGAACTGGTAAAGTAAGGGATTTGACTGCGAATGTGAATTGTCTGGTGAGTTAAAAATTCAGATTCTAGGAACTTTTATTAGCAAATTTGAGGCAACCCAACCATCAAAACAAATCATAACAAGAATACATGAAAACTTATTGAGTGAAGAAAGAACCTATAAGTTCATACTGATACTAAAAAAAATTGTCAAGAGATAGGAGAGGAATGGAAAGCTCTACTTTAAAGAAAACTGTGGGCCGGGCACAATGGCTCTCACCTCTAATCCCAGCACTTTGGGAGGCCCAGGTGGGAGAATTGCTTGAACCCAGGAGTTCGAGACCAGCCTGAGCAACATAGTGAGACCTCATCTCTACAATTATTTAAAAAAAAAAAAAAAAAAGACTGGTGGAGTAGGGGTGGGGAAAGAGAAAATAACAAAAAGTTAAATAAAATTTAAACAACTGTCAACTAATAAATGCAGTTTGAGTGTTCTAATTCTGTCATCAGTTTAAAGCCATTATAGTAGTAATTGATTCATTTAGGAATTATTAATAGATACTGAAATTTGGCATATTTTGGTGTAAAACAGGATAGTTCGTTCACGAACTGTCACCCTGCAGGGAGACCTTTAAACAAATGTGGGCCGGGCACAATGGCTCACACCTCTAATCCCAGCACTTTGGGAGGCATTGCCAATAACCAGGACAAATTGGCCCGTTGTGGTGACTCACACCTATAATCCCAGCACATTGGGAGGCAGAGGCAAGAGGATTGCTTGAGCCTAGGAGTTCAAAACCAGCTTGGGCAACATAGCAAGACCTTGTCTCTACTATAAAAGAGAGGGAGAGAGAGAGAGAGAGAGAAAGAGAGAGAGAAAGAAAGAGAGAGAAAATTAAGGCCGGATGCAGTGGCTCACGCCTATAATTCCAGCACTTTGGGAGGCTGAGATGAGAGGATTGCCTGAGCCCGCGGGTTCAAGACCAGCCTGGGCAACTTGGCGAAACCTCATCTCTACGATAAATCAAAAAATTAGCCGGGCATGGTGGTGCGTACTTGTAGTTCCGGCTACTTGGAAGGCTGAGGTGGAAGGATCGCCTAAGCCCAGCAGGTCGAGGCTGCAGTGTCCAGGAGCATGCCACTGTTCTCCAGCCTGGGTGACAGAGTTAGACTCCAACTCAAAAACAAACAAACAAAAAAGTTGGCTCAGCGTGGTAGTGCACATCTGCGGTCCTAACTACTCAGGAGACTGAGGCAGAAGGATTGCCTGTGTCCAGAAGGTTGAGGCTGTAGTGAGCAGTGATCGTGCCAGTGCACTCCAGCCTGGTGGCATAGTGAGACCCTGACTCATAAAAAAAGGAAATAATAATAGGACAAAGCAACACAATGTCCCTCCTCATTTGATATGCTGGGAAGGACATGACATCAGTAATGTAGCCTTGTTTCTCCCCCTCACAAAAAAAGAAAGATTAACTTGAACACGAACTTTTATATAGTGTAAGAGCATGAGGAAACAACCAGGCAAATGCAGTTTAAGGGTCATTCTGCAAAGCAACTGTCCTGGACTCTTCACAGTTGTCAAAACCATGGAAACCGAACAATAACTAGGGGACTATTCTGGGTTAAAATTGACTATGTGCAGTGAATGCTTCTTGAATGGATCATGGATTTTAAAAATGCATTATTGGGACAACTGAGCAGATTTGAACATTAACTTATAATGTAGTCAGTATGAAATATTACCTGAAGTGTTATATGAACTTATAGTGCAGTAATATGAAATATCCTGCTGGGCTCGGTGGCTCAGCCTGTAATCCCGCGCTTTGGGAGGCTGAGGTGAGTGGATTGCCTGAGCCCACGGGTTCGAGATCTGCCTGGGCAACTTGATGAGACCTCATCTCTACAATAAATAAAAAAATCAGCCGGGCGTGGTAGCGCATGCCTATAATTCCGGCTACTCGGAAGGCTGAGGCGGAAGGATCGCCGGAGCCCAGCAGGTCGAGGCTGTGGTGGCCGGGAGCGGCCACTGCACTCCAGTCTGGGTGACAGAGTGAGACTCCAACTCAAAAAAA